>CAEGAE010018330.1:0-28345 GCA_903067095.1 Girardinus metallicus | reverse complement strand
GTGAGAGGCGGGGTACACCCTGGACAGGTCACCAGTCTGTCGCAGGGCAACACAGAGACACACAGGACAAACAACCGGGGACTCACACACTCAAACCTAGGGACAATTTGGAGAGGCCAATCAACCTGACAGTCATGTTTTTGGACTGTGGGAGGAAGCCGGAGTACCCAGAGAAAACCCACCATGCACAGGGAGAACATGCAAACTCCGTGCAGAAAGACCCCGGGCCGGGAATCGAACCCAGAACCTTCTTGCTGCAAGGCAACAGCTCTACCAACTGCACCAATTGTGTGCTGTTATTATAGAAAAAATGATAACTGACTGTAACATACTGGCTGGCTTAACAACAGTCCAACCTTCAACCCGTAACAAAACCACCGTTTTTGTAACAGGATTGAACGTTACGGGATTGAAGATTTTCACTAAAAGTTGCCATAAGTCCACATCAGCAAGGGTATGGAGCAACATATAATATGATGAAAACAACAAATTAATATGTGTTTCAAAGACAATTCTTTACTTTTTTCCAAACAACAATAAATATAATTTACGTGCGTAACAGTGTTGAAAGGTTGAGCTTGACGATGACGATATTTGGATAAAAAATAATCAAATATAAGTAAGAAACTTTCCTAACACTTGAATCTTTCAGAGTGTGAACGGGAAGAGACTTAAGTGATGTCACTTCCAGAGTGCTCAGGAAATTGGACTGAACCATAATTTATAAAAAGGAGGGATTGATATGCTGAGTCAGGGTTGAACAAAACTGGAGGGACATGATTAAAAAGTGCTATTTTATAAATAACTCATGTATTTTTCTCATATTTCTTTTATTTAGGTTAAAGTAGACCTAAAAATGTTTATATTAGTAGAAATAACTTGCAGTCACTGGATATTTTTATTTGTTTTAAATTAACTGAAAAATGAACATTGGTCAGTGGGACATGCTCATTTGGCTGACCTCTACTCTTCAACAACCCATAACATTTTTCAAAACATAATTTTTCAAATATATTTGCATGCTACATTACCAAGACACATGGATATATCCATTTCTTGATTTTCTCAAGAAATGTTGTTTGTGTTATATAAAAATCTTTGAGATAAACCTGTGGGACACAAAATGCACCGAATTCAGAGATGACTCTTAATTACGTTATTGCTTTAAAAAGGTAGCCTCTCTAACCTCTCCCCCCCTCCGGTTTGTCTCCAATTCTCCATTGCTTCCAGGTGCCTGTCCTGCGTCAACGCCAACTTCCCCTGCCACTGGTGCAAATACCGCCACATGTGCACACAGAACGCCAGCGACTGCTCCTTCCAGGAGGGCCGGGTCAACACGTCCAAGGTGAGCGTTAGCGTTAGCACGCACAGTTAGCTACGTTAAACAACATGTGAACACATTTCCAAGAATGAATAGCATGCGTGCACATTTGCACACATACATATGCGGGTGTGCATAGCAACCCTAGCGGTGCAGCTGGGAGCCGCGCGGCGCCTGAATGCGTGTGTGTGTGTGTGTGATGGGATGAATTAGTGCTGCTGTGAGTGGCCCAGCAGCAGCTGTTGCACTCTAAGCAGCGCTAGATTTATTCACTTATAAACAAGTCGGGGTGAATGGGAATGCAAATGGAAGAATGCGCTTGTCGTCCCAAATGTTATATTTGGATGAAAGCCCCTCATCCACACGTGGGGCCCCGGTCTTTGTCAAGTTCTCTGACTCTCCCTGGCTTGTGCACAAACATGGTAGACATTCATGGTAGACGACGAAAATATCTCAAATATTATCTGTGAAACTTTTTATTTTTAATAATGGACCGTCTCATTACTTTATGCTACATATTTTTCCCCAAAACTTTCTATGGCATTTCCTTCATCTTCTTGTGACTTGTCAGATTTTTTTTCCCCCTTCTTCTCCTTTTGTGCTGCATGGATGCCAACACACTCAGCTGTTCATTCGCTGCTGCCACTTTTCTCTTGGTTTTTCACTCACTTCCATCTTTGTTTTTGGAAGAAAACTGAGATGTTGAAAGGGTATAATCAGGAAAAACATGCCGCTCGGTGCACTCAGCGTGTGTGGGTGTGAAGTAGGTGTGTGTGTGGGTCTGTGTTGTATGTGGCTCTCGGGTTGGAGGCTCTAGGAATTTCCTGTTTTTATTTGTGTTTGGTGTATGATTTCCTGTGTGCATCACCACTGAGTTTAACTTAAAGCATCTCTAGAAAATATTCCAGTGGCCTTCAGATATACAGACACAGATTAGTATGTTGTCACCTCTGGTAAAAGATTTGTAAAAGCCTGAAAATAACTCCTATCTTTCAAAGCAGCAGCAATCTGACTTTGAAACACTGAAACAAACTACAGGTTTTCTAGGAGTTAGGCGGGGGTCTGCAACCTGCGGCTTCAGAGCCACCAGCGGATCTTTCACAATGGCTCTTTGTAACTTTGGCTAAAAATTTAAAAGAACCAGCTAATATTTGTAAGCTTAGGTATAATAACAAATGCAAATTTTTTACAGTTTTTCAGTTTGCTCCTTCAGTATTTGCTTTGAATTTCCACAGTGCATTCCATAAAATGCACTATTGATATGTTTTTAGTAGAGAATCATCGAATTGCTTTTTTTTTGCTACCGATACCGATATCTGAGGTTTAGTATCGGTCAATACTGATCCGTTACAGAAAAACAGCTGAATTGACTCAAATGTTTTTTAAACACAGACATAAACAGCAGAGGTGCTACGAATGCTGTGCCATGCATTCACACCCTCACAGGTACCTGAAAAATAACTAATATAGGTTTTGTTTAATCCTAATCTTTAATGTTATCACAATAGTTCTACAAAGTATCACAATAAAATTCTAAGTCCCTGTCTCACACCCTTATTGTGTGGGTTACAGTGGGTAGAGTTGCAATCAGAAGGTTGTAGGTGTGATTCCAGCTTCTACTTGTCACTTCACCCCAATTTGCAACTTATTTTAAGATGGGAATTTTTTTTCTCCTCCACTGAATACATTTCCTCAAATTAAAAGCTGGGCGCCTTTAAAATGTTCTGTGTAATAAAAAACAATTCTGCCAATAAATTTGTTGCACATGCAGAAGAGCAAAAGTATCTAGCAGCAGTTTAAAGTGTTTAGGAGAGTTAAGTCTGAGAGCGGAGGAAGAAACGGTAAACAGGAAGTCGTACTCGTCCCACAGCCACAGACGGATCACTGTTATTGACGCGGCAGACAGCGAGGAGACAGCTCCAGGCTTCCGATGCATCCTCCTGCTCTCTGTCATTGAATAGGTAGTATTTTGAAGCCACACATATGCTCACTTTGGCCAGCAGCGCTAGTTTTGTCACACATTTATCTCCTCCAGTCTCGATTTTGTTCCAATTTGCCAGTTCGTAGCCTCTGCTGAAGGCAATATTGCCCATCACCGCTGCCTAGAAAAGTTTCCCCCTGTGTCATTAGCAGTCAGTTGCCGGAGTGATTGAATTCACAGTACACTGGTTATATTCCCAAAGGCATTTGTCATATTTCTCGAGGCTGACTTCACTTCATATCTGATAAAACTCATAACATCTGTGAAAATGCGGCGTTGGTAAACACGCCAAAGATTCCCTTTTTTTCTCCGCACCCATGTAAAAAGATAACTAGTTGTTTTTTGGGGGGCATGGGGAGTGTTTTACCCTTTTTGAGGTAACTATAATTCTCCACTGTCACTTCCTGGATTTGTTAATGTATATAAATCAGCTCTTTTGTGACAGCAGATAAACAGAGAAGCACATTAGAGGCGACCAGGCAGAAAATTGCCAGAGTCGGAGAAACACTTGAGAAGGCCATCAACGGGAAAAGGCGCATAAACACAAACAATGAGAGAAACAAACACCGGAGCAAACAAACAACAGAGGGAAACAGATTCGCCGTGCTCCAGTGAATCCCGGCATTGGAAGCCGGTGGAGCCGATTGGGCTGCGGCCGTAGACCCCCTGGGAGCCGGGGGGTGGGTTCAGATGACTTTATTTAGATTCAAGGAAATAGGGGAAAAAGGCAATATTAAAAAACCAGCAGAACACCTAATAGAAAAACTGGTTTGTGTGCATGTTTTATTTTGAGGTTGCAGCCTGCCTCCTTTTTCTGCTGCTGATTGCATTTTGCCCTTCTGTTAATTACCTATTGCTTCTCAAATTGATCTGAAAGATCCACATTCCCATAAAAACACCTAGATATTAAATACTTAGAGATGAAATAAATGTAACCAATATCATTATCAATTCAAAGTCTTCATTCTGCTTTGCTTCCATCTCTGTGCCACAATCCGCGGAGGTCTCCTGCCATCCCTGAAACATAATGCCCTGGGCGGTTGCCCATATTGCCCATGTCAGAAAACACCACTGTCTGCACCATTAAACATAGCAATTAAAGGCAATGGATTAACGGTAAACAACACTCAACTATGAACACTGACCAAGGCGCAACAAGCAAGAAGTAACCAAGCAGAAGGAGCACAGTGAGTGTTCTCATCCTGTCTGCCACCATGACAGGTGATGAAAATAAAGAGCAATGTGCATGCTCTGCGTGCTTTTTCGTTCTTGTGTTTATTTATTTGCTAATTAAAAAAATGTCAATATACATAATTAAATAAAATAGTAATAGCTACTGCAGTGTACGCAGAGCATTACAAGAACAAAGAACGGCTCTCAGTGAGGCTCCAGTTCTAAAGGACTTAGTAAAGATCCGTCCAGAAGAATCGGACGGTTCCTGAATGTCATATCACTATACAGCAGACTTTGGTCACAGCGTTGTCCCATATATGCGAAACCTCAGTCAACACCTCCACACAATAATTCAGTTCATGAGTGACAACTTTTTTTCATTGCAGATGCAACACACATTCTCTGTACAGCTAGCTTTGCTAACATCTAGTCCACATAGCCACATTCTTTAAGCTTCCTTTCCAAGTGACGCTAAAAGTTGGACGAAGTCTCCACTGTCTGTGAAAGCGAAGCACTGCTGAATTTACATGTCACCATATCTTATGATTTATGTAGTGGAAATCTATTACTGACATAGACAGACATCTTCTCCCGCTCAGAGAAAACCACTGCGCATATCTTGGAGCTCCTCGTGCGAGTGAAAGGGGGAGGTGATGGGTAACAACAGACACACATAATTAGTAAATCATGTTATTGCTTGGATTTTACAGCGCCACATTAAGTCCCTGAACTTCACATTCTAAAGGGGGGAGGAGCACAATGCGACTTGGATGTAACGAGTAACCCGACGGTTTTGTAGAAATGTGGTGAGGTAGAAAGTACAGATACTTACTGTAAAGTGTAGTGGAGAAAAAGTCGAAAGTATCCATTATTAAATCTACTTAAGTAAAGTATAGATACATGAAAATTGTACTTAAGTTTAGTAACGAACTACTTGTACTCTACTTCCCACCACTGGGCTATGATTGTTGTCATGCAGTCACAGCCACACAGTTCCAAAAGTAATTATCACTTTTATTGTTTTCAGAATAATATCTCTAAATATTTTTGAAAAACTTTTCAGTTCACATCGCCCATCTCTACCCTTCCTTCTTGTTACAAAAGGTGACTCTTGATTTTAAAGGCACTTCACACCTTACAGAGTCCAAAGTCTCTTTTTCTTCAGTCCAGCAGCAGCAGCGACATTAAAAATACAGCTTATTAAACAACGTTTTGGTGAAATTAAATTGTTTTCTGTTCGTTTTTCCTAATCGTATTTGCAGAAGTTGCAGCTCAGAGATAGATGTTTCTCTCGGTGTGATGTATTCATTAAGACAACGCCTGCGTGAAATCATCCAAATCTGTCAAAGGAAGTGCTCATTATGAGCCAGAGCCGGTTCTGCATCAACCGCTCCGAAACAGTTTAGTTAACCGTTGAGGCGCTGACCTTTTCAGAATGCAAAAGCGCATTGCGCCCGCTAAGACTGAACCGACTTCCTCGCCGTCTTTCTCCTCCTTTTGTCTTGCTCCACTCCCTACTTTCTATGCTGACCAGTTTTCACCTTTCTCCTTATTTTCCTCTCGTTTTTTTTTATATTTTTGCTCACTTTCCTCCTGCCTGGCTTTCTTACACTAAAAGGAATATGGTTGACATACTTGCTGCTGCACAGAGGTGTGCACCAGTAGCTTTGTAGTCCTGCCTCATTAATTATCATTAGCATGCTGCTTTAAACTCCAGATGTACAGAGGATGAATAAAGATACGCAGATCAGCGATAGCTTTCGCGCCACTAATGAGAGAATGCATCAACTTGACGACTTAGCCGATCAAATGGTCGTACGTTGCTGTCAAGTCAAGTCGCAAGGACAGCAGCGCACCAACACACACGAAATGATCAGCTCACGTCATTAAAACCCCTGACAGGTGACGTTAATAGCACTGATTAATGTTCTGCTGGAAGCGGCATGTTACTTCAACACGTTTCTGCTAACTTAACAGGCTGGTCACACACTCCCTAATGGCAGCGGGCAAGTGATACGCCCAGTTACACAGCATGAACCGCTCCGGAACATTTCTCTATGGAACATGCAGAGAAACCCAAGGCACTGAAAAAAAAAAACAAACCCCAGTTTTATGTAAGCATTCAGAGGGTGTGAGGACAACTTGGACCCCCAAACCAAAGGATTTCCCTCTGATATGACGTGACGTTTATAGAGATTTATGTCCATATCACCCCGACTTTTAGGATTGCTCTGTATTTAACTCCAATTATCCCCAATCAGCACATGTTTAAGGGTGGTGAAAATGTGTGTTCAAGATGACTCAAAGTGTTAATTTTGCATTTGGGTCAAAAAGTTCAATTTTGGTCCCACTTTCTTGTGTTTACTACACAACTTATGAACTGCAAACATGATTTCTTACAGCTTTCTTTCAATCATTTTCTTCTTGCCACTCCAACGTAAAGACCAGATTTGTAAAGTAGAATTAATTCAATTCAAAAGTATTTCATTTATTCTTTTCCTTTCCGCTTCTTCCCGTTAGGGATCTCCACAGCGAGTCATCCGTGTCCATGTAACCCTAACTTCCGCATCTTCTTCTCTCACACCAACTACCTTCATGTCCTCTTTCACTCCATACATAAATCTCCTCTCTGGTCTTCCTCTGGATCTCTTGCCTGCCAGGTCCATCCTCAGCATCCTTCTTCCGATGTATTCTCTATCTCTCCTCTGTACATGTCCAAACCATCTCAGTCTGGCTTCTTGGACTTTATCTCCTACACATTTGATAGGAGCTGTTCCTCTGATGTATCCATCAAAAAATCTTTATTTATTCCAGCGAAATTAACACCTGTATGTCAGGTAGGTAAGCGTGATGTTCCAGCGGATTAGTATTTACAGATAAGCAAATGCTCGTACGTAATGCCAGAAGAAAAGCCTTGGATCTCTCCAGCTCATCTTATTTTCCCCGTTTGATCCACAGCCCACTGAGCCCTTTCCTCTTGTTAAACGGCTCCCTCATTCCCTCAACAAGTCAATTAGCTGGAGCCAGACATTCTCTCCTTTTGTCTCTCAGCTATGGGTGTCAGAGTTACAGCTGTCTCTTCATTGTTTCAGATTGCCGGGACTCGG
This sequence comes from Girardinus metallicus, assembly GCA_903067095.1. Lineage (NCBI taxonomy): Eukaryota > Metazoa > Chordata > Actinopteri > Cyprinodontiformes > Poeciliidae > Girardinus > Girardinus metallicus. Next base: position 20,763 of record CAEGAE010018330.1, on the reverse strand, counting down.
GCTGTTGATGCGCAGCTCGGAGCGGCCCCGGCTTTGGAAGCTCTGAAGCTGGAACTGGCACAGATCAGGCTTCCCCTTCTCCCTCTGGGTCTTTCTGGCTGGGGAAGCTGCTTGCCACTGATATGCTCAACCCTGTGTCCTTTGGTGTGTGTGTGTGTGTGTGTATATGTGTAAGCATGCTTATACACAATTTAATTATTCATAGTGTATTAAAGCTTAAAGATGCCTCTCTGATCATTGCCCTGTTTAATGGAGAGCAACAGCGGACATGAGAAGCAAAAGGTCGAGAATCCACGTTATGGGAGGACTGCTGTGTTGCTCTAGTTGTTAAAGAAGTAGCATTTTAGCTTAAACCACAGTATTATACTGTTCACAGGGTTTATATTACAACAACCCTGTTCCTTTGCACTATTTAAAATTCCTTGTTAGAGTATTGGTGAACAACTACCCTAGTCTCAAGTCTTTTGTAGTTGCTTACAAGTTTCCTGTTTATCCTGGTAAAAACCAGGCCGTTGTTCTATGTGTTGCTTCATCCCCAGGGTCTGGACCCTCAGCTCTTGAGAAATCATTCCTTCCTGGAGGCATGGACTCTGTTGAAGTTTGAAGCCATTGGATCTGATTTTACTGATTTGTTTGGCCGTGTTGTATGTTTGTAATGCACAAGCAGAAGGAAGGCAAGAGTTAGTGTGTTTTCACACCTAATAGTCTGGTAGTTCAATTGGGGGCCAACATTTGTTTGATTTTCAACTGGTGCACTTCTCTTTTCCACTGTACTTTATCAAACAAAACAAACCCTTTGAGCAACCTGTTTCCCTCCTCAGCTGCAGTGGCAATACACCAAGAACCTCTGAAGTAAACAACATGAAAACCTCTGAAGAAAACAGTGCAACTTCCTTTTTTATGAAATGTAAAAAAAATCAAGTGGTGTTAGATTTTAGCAGCTGTAGAATTTCTCTTTTGTCTTTGGAAAAAGACTACGAGCCATTTCTTGTGCTATACTTAGACTTGCGCCTTTGTTTATTTTGTATTTACCCAAAATACCCTGCGCTGCAGTCTACTTCCTGCTTTTGGAGAAATTTTCCGTCCACTTGGCATTCACGTATGCATTTGAACCACATCAGAGTTCACTTCAACCAAACTGAGACCTAAGTTGCAAACATTGTTTGCTGCTTTGTTCCACAACAGAGTTCCATTCACATCTCCCCAAAAGAGCCAGACTGGATTTCAATTAAAGCGGACTAAACAGGGGTGATGTGAATGCACCCATAAATCCACTACCACCTTTATCTGTGAGAATGGTGAGTAATGTGATGTCCATGCCTATATGCCACAAGTTAATTTGTATGCAGACCCAGTTCTGTTTTGGTCTCATCTGACCCAGGCACCTTCTACCACATGTCCACTGTGTCCCTTAACCTCACCCTGCATGAAAGCCAAGTACCTTCTCTGTTCCTTGGCCTTCATGCTGCTACTTGTTTGTACGAACATGACTTGATGTCTGATTCATCTGTTTTCTCTGTCCATAAAGGTCTATAAAAGATCCAGTTCTAGTTGAGCTCGTATTAGTTGTATTACCAGCTTTATCATGACAAGAACTCAGACTGGGCAGTACATGAGTTCAAAACATTTTGAGAATACTCGTCATTGAAACTTGGTATTTAATCTATGAGGTTCGCTGATTTTAGAAAAAACATGCAGGAGATGAAGGGATAGAAAAGTTTAAAAAATAATTTGTGAAGGAGGGAAAAATAGGGGGGGGGGAGGATGGCCAGTTGGAGGAAGATGAATTGAGGACAGCTGTGTTGGAAGGCGGGAAATCATTAACACGAAGCGAGAGAAAAGGCAGCACTTGTCGATGAAAGGAGGAGCGGAGGAGGATGCGAGAGATGTTTAACCATTCGTGAGATGAAAGGATACTTGAGTTTCATGACTCTAACCGCGCCTTGTGTCTCCATAATATCTACTGGATAATTCCATATCATTATCTAATGTTATCTGCCTGGGCTTTAATCTTGTCTTAAAGCCCAGCTTCTGAAAAGCGTTTGATTATGGTATAGATTTACATTGCGGTTTTCAGAACTTGCTTTTGTCTGCAGAACATGAAACACAATCAATGTTAGTGATGAAGTTGCCCTGGATTTTATGTATCTTTTCCTTGTTTCTTATTGGTATCCATTAGGGTTGAAACAATTCATTAAGTGATTTGAGTACCTCGATTATTAAAATTCCATGAGGAAAATAGCCTCGTAGCCTCGTTATATTATGTTTTATTATTTAGCGCACTATGTTCCGGCCGGGACTTTATTTGCACTCTCACTTCCGCCTGAGTTGTTGACGAAAGCTAAGTGTTAGCAGCATAACGTCCAGTTTTCAAGTTCGGTTTGGGAGGATTTTACTGATTCATTACAATGTCCGGGTTTTTGTATTTTTTTGGGGGGACCAATAAAAATCCTTAAAATTATGGAAACAATGCTTGGCGTATGGCAGCTTTTCTCCTCTTGGAGCTGATGGTTCAGAACAAACAGCGGGGACAAGCACGGCGGAATTATTTATACAGGTGAGCGGATAGACTGAACACTGTGGGTGGCTGTGCCTTTTGCTTTACTGAAAATACCAGAAAATAAATTTCATATCATCCCGGTCTCAACAAATGGGTGGCGAAGCGCATTGTGACGTTACATACCTGGTATGTTTCTGTTTGTGACGAATGCAGACCGTGTCAAATCTAGTAGCTAACATGAACACAAACGCTATAAATGTCTGGGCAAGGTGAGAGTTCATCTATTAAACTGACTGAAGATGAATACATTAATCAAAAACTGGAGTCTAGACATTTTTTTATAATAGCCTGCTCACAAATAGGCAGGCTATTTGTGAGCCTGCCTAATTATATTTATTGCAATAAATATAATTTCAGATTTTTGTATAAGTTTTCTTCAGATTAACTTAGAAAGTGACCTATTATTGTTACAAGTTAATTTTCTAAACTACAGAAAAGTAATTGTAAAAGGGAAGCTCAAATGTGAAAAATTGGACTGATATTGATATGCGATAGTAATACTGCTGGCAGTGTTAGATTTACCAATGTTTTATTTTATCGTTTTTTATCCGATTGCCCAATTAATTGTAAGAATAATTGATAGATTACTCGATTACTAAAATATTCATTTACAAAAGCCCTATTATCCATAGTATTTGTTTTTGCCTTACCCATATCCCATATGGGTATATTTTATACCCATATCCTATAAAACTTTCCTTAAGTTGCTGTGAAGTTCAATGTATTTCATTGAAATTTTACTTCATATACCACCACAACCAAGAAAAATAATATAGTATTAAACAAAAAAGTAAATCTGGCACCTTGGTTAGTCCAAGTACACACCATGTGCAGAATCTATAGATTGTCCAGGGTTTGATTCCTGTTCTCGGAAAAAAGTTGGTTGCATGATTCTTTCTATTTCTTAAAATCCCAGTAAAATACATTGAAATTTGTTATTACAGCCTTCATATAACCAGATAAAGCTCCTTGAGATCAGAGAACTCTTTTAAGCGAGTGTCTTGACAACAGCACAGTTGAAGTATAGCAAAATGTGAAAAGATTTTTCTTGCAAGCCACCATATAAAACACATACAGGAATAAATTGTGAACTAAGTCGTATAAACCTTTGCCAATATGTATTGAGTTTACTGACCTTAACTCCTTCCCCCATTGCACCTCAGCCTCGGCCCTTTCGTTGTTCCTAATGCACACAAGTAATCACATGTGGAAAATTGGTTGTAAGGCTTTTGTTGTTGCTCGCTGTCTCATTGGGTAAATTAAATGACCATTAAACAGTTGAGCGTTGTGAAGGGGAACATTTAACTAAAATGTCTTCCCTTCTGTCTAATTTCTTTCCTGTGGTTGTGTTGAGGTCTTTAATTCATAAGTGGAATAAAGCTAAATATAACTGGAAGGGTTTTAGCTCCTTATTATCCATCCAAATCCACCCAACCAAGATCTTGACTTACTTATTTTGCTACTTATAAACAATAAGATTGTATATTCTGCTTGATGGTTTATCAGTTGAAAAATCCTGCCATGTTGTACACAGACTGTTGCATTAAGGTAAGCCCACATTTAAAGATTGTGTACCTTTGTGGCTGAACAGCTATTGTGGTGAGCTGATAAAATATGTCTTTAAGAAATTATAAGAATGTTTTTGCGTTCTCTGTGCTGAGTGGTCATTATTTAAAGTGAGCATAGGTGACATCACACCTCTGTGAGAGTGAACAAAATATTGAAACAATAATAAATGGATTAGGTTTAGCATCTTATACTAGCAGTTAGCATAATTAGCATGGCTAGCTTCTGAAAAGCAGCAGTCTTCCTTAAATGTTAAAGAAATGTGATTCTCAGTTTAACACTTGAGATTTCAAACAGCATGAAAAATGACAGAAGAGCTTTTAATTCTAAAGATGCAATTTTGCTGTAATCTAAGTAATACTACGACTACTGTTTAGCCTTTATGTAATTCATATCAGTGACATAAAGCTAGCTACTTGCAGTGTTTTTCATTTGGTAAGAAATCAAAGAATGTGATCAACTCAACATTGTAGCATTTAGCTATGGTACATTTACTGATTGGATGTTAGGGCCAAAACAGCCACAAAACGAACAATTCCAAACCCCAAGTTTTTTTTCTTGGTGTATCTCTATACAAAACCAAGATATGAAGATGAGAGGATATGTATCTTTTTTTCCAAAAATATCTTTATTGAATTTTAGCAGTTTAGACAAACAGCTTGAACATTCTGCAAAGTATGACAGCGTAGTATTACTTATTTCAGGCCAAAATAAAATACAAACAGAAATCAATAAAATGCCTCACAATCCTCATGCAACAGCGTGTGTCCTCTAAGAGAATTGTCTTTAGGATCTGCTATTGATATTTTTTCAGTCACTTGTACCGTCTTCTGGCACATTCAGATCCCTGACATACATAATGAAGAGATTCCAGATGAACTCAAACAAATCCTGTTTGCCCTTTAATAGACATGTAATTTTTTTCCAAAGGGAGGCCACATAACATCTGCTGCAACCAATTGTTTACAGTTGGTCCAGATCAGTTATATACATCTTTTCGCATTGAGCAAACATAAGTTTATAAATGTTTGTTCATTTTTAGTATAATTATGTTTTTCTGGGTACAGTGCAAACAGCTTTGGATCCAATATTATTTGTTTGGAAATTATTTTCTCAGTTACATCTTTTACCTCTTTCCAAAACAGCATATTTTTCCTACAATACCACATATAGTGAACCAGAGTCCCTCTGTCTTCTGTACATTCTGGACATACATCAAGTATTTCCCTGTTATACCTATTGAGATCCTTTGTTAAAAATTTTTCTAAAGTTGACTTGGCAGGTTTTGTCAGCTCATTATTTTGACTCGTTCTTTTGACGTTTCTGAGTTGAAGATATTTAAAGAAGTGTTTCTTATCTAGGTGGAATTTATGTTGTAGAACCTGAAAGCTCATTAGTATGTCTGAGTCTGGTCCATAAAGGTTTGGAGTCCTTTGCCTTTCCATGCTTTATACGTTGCATCAGCTCTACCAGGTACAAAACATTGGTTACCCCACACTGGACTAAACAGAGACAATTTGGCTTATTTAAAATGTCTTTTACATCTCTCCATATTCTTGTCGTATTTTTAAGAAATGGGTTCGTAGTATGTTTCAGAAACTTTATTATTGAATTTGAATATAAATATGAAGGGAGAGTCAATTTTAAATCCTGAGTCTCCATGTCTGTCCAATGTGGAGAATGATTACTGTAATAAAACATAAACCTCAACTGCACAGCATAGTAATACAAGTGAAAATTTGGGCACTTCAAGCCTCCTCGGTCATAAGGGAGGTACATTAAGAACTGAGGATATGTATCTTTACTCTCAGAATTTGAAGACTCTGGTTTTATAAAAACAATATTATTTCCAGGTTTACTGACATTGTTAATTGTGTGACATTTTGACATAAAGAATGCTGAGATTTTAACTCCAAATTTCCAGCTTTAATACCTTGTTATGCATGAGTAGATGTAAGCCACACTCTAAATTCAGTAGGCACCCAGTAATATGCTATCTCTTTATATTTATTGCTATTTCTAGACACAACATTTGCCTTTGAAATTTCACTTGTTTTTCAAACATGAGAAGAGGTAATACGTTTCCCCAGTTAAATTATATGTAAATTATGCATTCAGCTTTGCAAATTTTTAGGAGTGAATTTTAAAAATTCTTCAGATTAAGCTGTAATGAAGTCAGTCTGTTGTTTTTATTCATGCATCACCAGTATATGATGGCATACAGCCTTTATCTTTACTGCTTCAACTATCTCCATATTCCCCACAGGAAAGGGCTGTAAGTGGGTGGACACTCCAAAAGGCTTCCAGCGCAGTTCAAAGTGCCTTCTATTGAACAGAAGAGTCCCCATTCTGCTGCGATGGGGTGCCTGCCCTCCTTCCACCTGAGACTCCGACTAGGAACTCAGTTGAAAAGTTTTTTTGTTGAACTGACGCACAGGGGATGAGTCAAAAAACAAAGATGAAACAAGCTTTGTAAAGGAGGGTTTTTTTGGGCCCTATGAAATTTTCTTGCAAGTTAGTATAGTACGAATGAGTTTTGTTGTCTGGTGATTTTTGAAGCTTTACCAAACCAGATTCAGAACTGATTAAGAAGGTGAAAGTCACAACCTCATGTCCTTGACTGTGAAAGTTTGAGCATTCATCACTGGCTTTTACATTGACCTTGAAAAGGTTGCCTGACTCCAAGCTGGGTCACAGAAGTCTCGTTATTCCCTGGGTTGTGATTTAAAATAGATTGTAGGACTCCTTATGGATAGTTCCCATGTGGCAATGAGCACTTTGTTATTCTCCAGTGCTGTAAAACAAAATTCATCAAATTTGGAACCTGCAGGCTAAAAGAAAAAGAGCACAGAACTTCACCTAGACAGGCAGTTCTGGATAACTTCTTATCTGACATGTATCCACTGTGTTACCCTCTGAACTACACACGCACACCCCCACCCCCCCACACACGCAAACAGGCATTTTAGGAGTAACTATTGATCGGGTAGCTGATGCTTATCGTCTACATCCTCCTCTTTGACCATCCAGACCTGATAACATCCCGACAGATACCTACACAATCACACTTATCCATCAGAGATAACACTCAGGACACTACTATTCTAATGGACTCTTTTGATAAAGGGCTACGCTGTCAGTCTAGTAGAGATCTCACTAAAAGCAGTAACTTTTTACAGTTTTCATAAACTTAGAAAGCACAAGCCACTGGATTTGGAAATGAGTCTCAGAATCAAGTTGAACTCAAATCACAAACACAAAGAATTAAACTTCTGAGACCTGACATAGACTCAAGATGTTGGATTTGACTTAAGTTAAGCCCCTTCTCTATTATCTAGTCTATCAAGTTAATGCTTCACTTCTATCAAAGTTGTGTCTTAGTGACATTGTTCTTAAATTAGATTTTTTTGTTTTGCTTGATCAGGTAAAAAAAAGTTAAAAAAGAGAAAAAATCTCCTGGTAGCTGAACAGATTACTCTCCCTGGTAAGAACCTTTGTGTGTACCGTTGCATGAATTGTTTCCCCGTAGATTGAGTGGTGAGACCTGCCGGGATTTACTGCATGATCCGCTGTACATCTGGTATGTGAAAGTATGTTACCTACTGTTAAATTTATTCTCTAAAGGTATAACTGTATTAGCTTGTCCAACTGAGATACTGCTGAATGGATTACTCTCCCTGTTCTACTGGGACATTTGGTCATCATATCAGCGTCTCTTCTGTGTGTGTGGAGAAGAAAACCGATCAATGGGGTCTCGCCCCCTTCTTTCTGAAACGCTCCATTGGTCTGTGACTTTAATCCTTTGGGACCATCCACAACGCGTTGACCCCTCCCCCTCACCTCCTGTAATACACACACAGACAAACACACACGTACCTCTTCATCCATCATACTCTGAGGTTGTCTGTACCTCTGAGAGGTAACCTCGTCGGTGACAGCCAGCAGCCAATCGGGGAACTCGCCTCATGTTTGACATCGCTGTCAGTGTAGCGTTTTCATCATGATGAAAATCAAGAAGAAGAAGAAGAAAGCAGGCAAACAAAAATAAGAATATGGGATGTGTCAGAGGTAAACAGGAATCAAACAATTGTCATTGTTTTCCACTTCTCTTTTTTTGACATGAATTAACTCACTTTTTTGTTTTCTTTTACAAATAAATTCTCCGCTGCAGCTTCAACAATGCGTTCCTAGTTCTGGGAGAGTAAATGCATGCCTCCATTATTTTTTTCTCTTGTTCTCTTGTTCGCACAGGAAGACGATAAGAGAATGGGGGGGTGAAGGGAAAAGAGAAGTGATCTAGGGCATGAAGACTGAGGAGGAGAGGAAAAGTCAATATGAAAATGCAGCAGGGTGTCCTAGTCAGCTGGAGTTCACGACTGCAGGCATTGCAGTGGTTAAATAAACCACAGGGCAGATAGAGACCAGAGAGGGGCGAGAGGAGATCAAATGTCAGGAAGATGTGAATACACATCTTTCCAGCTAGATTGGAAAACTGTTGTTTTTAAGTAGTGTATGTGAAAACCTCAGGTGTTCTGTTACATAACCACCGACTGTATCCTGAACTCCCTGTCCAAGAAAAACTGAAGAAACTTTGGCTCATGTAGGTGACACAGAATCTACAGTGGATCTCAAAAGTCTACACAACATGATTAAAAGCCCAGGTTTTCTCTTACATCCAAAGTGAGACTCTGATTAGTAATTTTTTAATTTCTACCTTGAATTCACCAAAAATCATGTACAGTTTTAATTGCTGAACTGGCAGTCTTTATTTGGTAGGTGGTCTATCAGAATCCCAAAACCTTGACCTTACCTTGCAACAGTTCGCCTCTCCTGGAGACCCCAAAGGATTTTTCATCAGAATTATTTTTGTAATCATTTGAAAATGTAAGAGCTCTTATAATAAAACATATACCATTTTTAAAAATCCTTCATCTTCAGCTTTCTAGGCACCATCAAGTTTTGGGTCAAACTGGATGGTATTTGGGATCACTCACAAATTTCAACCACTTTGAGCCAAAACACAGTTCCAGGTAAAGAAAAGTGACTGCTGGACAGGATGCCAGCATGTTTCACTGTTCCTGTGGTGTTCTTTTAGTGATATGTAAAGGTATTGTCATGCCAAATACAGCTTTAGAAATTATGTCCCAAAGTTCAAGTTAACTTTCAGCATCCCATAAGTGGTTGTAGGAGATTAACTGAAGCAAAGATGTTTTCTTTGAAGAAGGATTTTATCCTACAAGCCTACTCATTATCCTGGAAACATGGGCCCACCACCTATGAGAGGGGCCAAAAGGGTCGGGTACAGTATGTGATGGGTGGCGGCCAAGGGAGGGGGCCCTGGCGATCTGATCCATGGTTGCAGAAGCTGGCTCTTGGGATGTGGAAGGTCACCTCTTTGGTGGGGAAGGAATCGGAGCTGGTGTGTGAGGTTGAGAGGTTCCGGCTAGAAATAATCGGTCTCACCTTGACACATGGCTCTGGTTCTGGAACCAGTCTCCTTGAGAGAGGCTGGACATACTTCCACTCTGAAGTTGGCCACGGAGAGAGGCGTCAGGCAGGAGTGGGCATACTTGTTGACCCCCATCTCGGCACCTGTATGTTGGGGTTTACCCCGGTGAATGAGAGGGTAGTCTCCCTCCGCCTACGGGTGGGGGGACAGGTCCGGACTGTTATTTGTGCTTACGGCCTGAACGACAGGTCAGAATACCCACCCTTCTTGGAGTCCTTAGAGGGGGTACTGGAGAGTGTCCCCCCTGGAGACTCCCTTGTTCTGCTGGGGGACTTCAACACTCATGTGGGCATTGACAGTGAGACCTGGAGGGGCATGGTTGGGAGGAATGGCGGGTTGCCGAGGTGGGGCAACTGTGGCTCTGTGGGAAGAGTAGTTGTCTTGTGATCTGAAGGTTGTAGGTTCAATTCCAGCTTCCTCCTGCCCCATGTCGATGTGCCCTTGGGCAAGGCACTTAACCCCAAATTGCCTACCGATCTGCGTATCAGTGTATGAATGTGTGAGCGAATGGGTGAATGTGACTCTAGTGTAAAGCGCTTTGAGTGGTCAAAAATGATTGGATAAAGCGCTATATAAGTTCAGTCCAGTCCATTTAATAAGCTCCTTGGTGGCAGGGCCCCGGGGATGGATGAGATTCACCCGGAGCTCCTTAAAGCTCTGGATATTGTAGGTTGTGTTGGCTGACTCGACTCTGCAATATTGCATGGGCAATCGGGGCAGTTCCCCTGGATTGGCAGACTGGGGTGGTGGTCCCCCCGTTCAACAAAGGGGACCGGAGGGTGTGCACCAATTACAGGGGAGTCACACTCTTAAGCCTCCCTGGCAAGGTCTATTCACGGGTTCTGGAGAGGAGGGTCCGTTGGATTCAGGAGAAGCAGTGTGGTTTTCGTCCTGGTCATGGAACAATGGACCAGCTCTACACCCTCAGCGGGGTCCTGGAGTGTCCGTGGGAGTTCGCCCATCCGGGCTACATGTGTTTTGTGGACTTGGAGAAGGCGTTCGACCGTGTCCCTCGGGGAGCCCTGTGGGGGGTTCTCCAGGAGTATGGGGTACCGGGCCCTTTGATACGGGCTGTCAGGTCCCTGTATGACCGGTGTCAGAGTCTGGTCCGCATTGCCGGCAGTAAGTCGGTCTCGTTTCCGTTGAGAGTTGGACTCCGCCAGGGCTGTCACTGATTCTGTTCATTAGTTTCATGGACAGAAGTTTTAGGCGCAGCCAAGGTGTTGAGGGGATCCATTTTGGTGGCCTTAGGATCGCGTCTCTGCTTTTTGCAGATGGTATGGTCCTGCTGGCTTCATCAGGTCGTGATCTGCAGCTCTTGCTGGATCGGTTCACAGCCAAATGTGAAGCGGCCAGGATGGGGATCAGTGCCTCCAAGTCCAAGGCCATGGTCTTGAGCTGGAAAAGGGTAGAATGCTTTCTCCGGGTTGGGGGGGGGTGGTGTCCTACCCCAAGTGGAGGAGTTTAAATATCTTGGGATCTTGTTCACAACTGAGGGAAGAAGGGAGCGGGAGATCAGCAGGCAGACTGGAGCAGCGTCTGCAGTGAAGAGAGCGCTTTATTGGTACGTCGTGGTGAAGAGAGTGCTGAGTCAAAAGGCGAAGCTCACGATTTACCAGTCAGTCTACGTTCCTACCTTCATCTATGGTCATGAGCTTTGGGTCATGACCAAAAGAACGAGATCGCGGATACAAGCGGCCGAAATGGGTTTTCTCCGTAGGTTGTCTCCCTTAGAGATAGGGTGAGAAGATTTGTCATCTGGGAGGGACTCAGAGTAGAGCCGCTGCTCCTCCACATCGAGAGGAGCCAGTTGAGGTGGCTCGGTCATCTGGTCAGGATCAATCAGTCAATCAAATAAAATTTTATTTGTATAGCACATTTCAGCAACAAGGCAGTTCAAAGTGTTTTACATCATAAACATAAAAACAAAGTCTTGCAACAGAATCAACAATCAAAACATTCATTAAATTCATAAATGATTACGTTTCAAATACAACTCTAAACAGGTGGGTTTTTAGTCGAGATTTAAAGGCACTCAAGGATGCCTCCTTGACACCTCCCTGGTGAGGTGTTCTGGGCACGTCCCACCAGGATGAGGCCCGTGGGAAGACCCACGACATGCTGGAGAGACTATGTTTCTCGACTGGTCTTGGGGTTCCCCCGGAAGAGCTGGAAGAAGTGGCTAGGGAGAGGGAAGTCTGGGCCTCCCTTCTTAAGTTGCTACCCTCGCGACCCGACCTCTGATAGACTGAAGAAAATGGATGGATGGACATGAAGACTATGAGAAGTCATCAACTTTAGAACACATTTGGGACTTGTTGGACATTTATGTAACTTTTACGGTGTTATTGTTAACTTCTAAGCATTCAAGACGCCAATCGGAAGTTTTATTGAACATTTGTTTACCTCCGTGCAAACTCTAGTTTGAGCTAAAGATTGAGAAAATGTAACAAAAAAACAAAAAAAAGATTTATACAAGCCGTTAGGTGTAAACTCAAGGAAAGTGAAAGTTAAACTGTAATTAAAAATGTTCTCCTAAAATGTTTTCATTAGAATTATACAGACAACATGTCACACTAATGGTAGAAAAAGTGTTTTGAAAAATTGTATCATTGTCTCATTTATTTTACACTTTAACTTGCCGTTTTCACAGGATGTGTGGATTTTAAGATCTAGTGTATGTTTCCTAAACCTCCTAAATCCCTCGTTCAACCTAACCAGTGAAATTGTTTGTCTTTTTTTACTCAAATGTCGTTGAAAACTCTGAATGCCAACTCACACAATGCAAAGTCTACAGCATTGATGTCTGCTTTGCACTGTGGATTGTAGCAAGGCCATCACAGCAACAAATAACTCGACAATTGTGATTGATCCACTCGCTATGCGTTTAAAAGGCACTCAGTTTTCCTTTGTGGAACACAAACGCACACATGTAACGGGCTGTCATCGAATCAGGTTTGCTGACAAGGCCAACACAATAAAACGTGCTGTTTTTCTAGCAATTACTTTCTCAATTTAAAAGCTAAGCCAATCCCCGCAATGCAATACGAGGCCTGTTTGTATTGTCTTTGCGAAGTCCTTCCGTCTTTGTGCGGCAGAAGATTTAATAATTGTTGAGTGTTTTTTGGCTTTCCGCAAACTTTAAGTTATTTTTTTGTTGCACCTTTACAACTCAGAATGCAACAGTCCAAATTTCAAACTGATGCAGAAGCAAATTTTTTGACTGACATAAGTCAACAACAAAAAAAAAAAAAAACGCTCTTTCATTCAAACACTTACATAGGCCTGTCGTAATAAGCAATATATAAATTAATCACATAATAAATTAAAATGAGCTTTGATCATTTCCATTTGCATGGTTGTTTTTCTCATTTCTCCCTCACTTTTTACCAAAGACTGGATGACAAAAGTCTGTATGGTGCATTTGTTTAAACTCGATACTTTTTGAAGTACAATTTTGTTTCCAAATACTTCCATGTCCATTTTGTTTGATGTTTCAAGTGTTTTGTTTATTTATTTTGGATGTTTAAAATGTTTGTTAGAAATTAAAGTATATTGATCTTTGAGGGTGTAGTTCCATTATTATCCCATTAGCATTATGTGATTTGACAATGGTGTCAAAACAATACTATCATTTATCGCAATAACTTCTAGGACAATTTATCGTCCAACAAAATTTATTGTGACAGACCTACTCTTCCAACATATTCACTGACGGTTTTTTCACTCTCACTAACTTTTTCTACTAGAAGCCATATAGTTGTATATAAATCAAAACCTTAACCTTATGTTGATATTCTAGTTGTTTCTCCAATTTGGAACATGGAAAATCAGAATTCTGAGCACTTTTACCCTGATAGCTGTCACTATTAAAACAACGTGTCAGACTCTTTTAAATGTAATAGTTTGCAGATATTTTTTTTTCTGAACAAAAATTGTAGTAAATGAAAAATCAAGTTAATTTCTATACAACTAAATTTTAAAATGTTAGGTGATTCTTTCTTTTCTGGTTTGTCAACAAAAACAAATTGAGGTTTGTGATAAAAGCGTAACCTGTTAATAATAATAGTTAAAATTCATCCCAATGTCTGCTAACATCAATTCTGGATTTGACAAAAACTTGTTTTTGTCCCTTGTAGTTTTCCAACTCAATTGTTCCAATATCAATAGAGTTTAGGGAGTCAAATCTTTTCTGAACCAATAATAACGTAACATAGTGCAGTGACTACCCAGGCAGACATTGGTAGATACTGCTTGAAACCCTAATAGAGATTTAACAGCAGCAGTTCGGAAGAGAGGCTCAGACTAATTTCTTTCTGAAGGCTTACTTTCCTCTCCTTTGATCACAGCATCTGTGTGTTTGGCCCCAAGGCTACTGTAAAACACTCCACAGGCCCCAGCACTAGTTTACAGCTCAAAGCCAGAGGGCAAGATTTAGCTCCGGATTGGTGTCAGAGTGTGTGTGTGTCTGTGTGTGCCATTTAGTGTGAGATGTTCAGTTTGTGCGTGTATTATGTGTAATTTTTTTTTTTTTTTTTTTTGCAGGCCAGCTGCAACATTTTTGTCTCTACATCAGTCCATAAAACGTGGCTTTTTATAGATAAAGGCAATCCTCACTTTAATAATCAAGTGCAAGGATTTTAAGAACTTAGTGCTTTCTAGAGAAGTTCTACAGTGCCTCACAAATGTAACCATGTCTTCTCACATTTTTTCACAAATTTTAGAAGATTTTATGAAGTTAACTTAGCCTATTTCCTTTCTTATACAATTCCACTTGATTCTCATCTTCCTTCAGTGCTTTGTCTGAGATTTCTCTCATTGAGCTGAATTTCTCTGGTCAATCAGCGATCAGGAGAAGCTGTGAGCAATCAATTTTCTGCACTGTTTTAGAATTGGAGACAAACTACAGTCTAAGCCTGTAGTTTGACAATGGCAGTGTGGAATACTAACAAAGTTGTCAAGTCCGTGTTGGCCACGCTTCCACATATTGAGCAATTGAAGTCAGAGAAAGAGGAATGTTTAAGACATCCTATCGCTGGCATAGATTTCTTTCGGATCACTTCCTATGAATTTCACAGTTTACAGGATTCCTGCTAAACTTCGTAGCATAACTTCCTTCACTATCCAGCTTATTTATTTATACTGGAGCAACACTATGTTCAAGTAGTGCCACTCTTATTCTACCCATCTCTATCGCTAGATGGCGATAATGTGCTTCCAATATAATCCATGTTAGTTATTGTATGCTCAGGTAAAACGTGTGCTGTTTATTTATATTCAGCTTCCTGATTACTTATTTTTTAGATAACTGTGTGGCTATGGCTGAAGGATAAATTAAAATTTGTTTAAGAAATTTTTCACGATAAACAATACAATAAATTCCCACCTCTATCACGTTTTCAATAAATTCCAGATTTGTGGTGCGCATGACTAATAACTGTTCTGTCAACAAAATCTCATTTCCATTGGTCTCTAAATCCCAATGGTATAATTTCAGATTTTATCAAGGCATTTCCTCTAGCTGATCTGCAGTTGTACAGATCGGTACCCAGCAACGAGTGTCAGAATTCCAGGTATGGATCTAAAGAACGTCCTGGGGAGAAGGAAAAAGAAAGGGGAATGCATCTACCGTTATCCCAGTAGAAAAGATCAAACGGAAGGTGAAAGTAGGGGTAAAAACAGGGATGCTACACAGAATGTAGAAAAGATCAATTGTGAACTGCAGGAAGAGAAAGGAGTGGAGAGAGAAAAGAGGCATTAGAGGATTCCCCCAGGTAAAGGAGATTGTTGTGTCTCATTGTGTTGAGCCGCTCCGCTATCTGATGCAGACTCAGCTCTGACACCTGTCACCACTCCTAATGAAACAGCTCCCACAATCCTCTGCTGCTGAATCTTTTGTTCGCTCCCTGCCTCCTTTGTGTGCTGCCCTCTCTTTCTCTTTCAGGGGTTTGTGCAGTGGCGTCTTTTGTGCAATATATGTAAGCCCAATGTGAGGGATGTGTTTCAGTGCAATCGCGTTCTTCAAAGGAATGCCACTGTGATTCAGATGCATCTATATTTTATGTGCAGAGCCCATAAATTGACCTGGTGGTCAGATTTTGCTGTCGGTTTCAAAGTCGGATGCTTAGTTTTGGCAAAACTCAAACCATTAGGGGTACCTCCAACTCTAAAAACTAGTAACAAGCTTTTTCCTTTTGCATTAGCCCATCTTATTGATTTTTTTTTTTTTTTTTTTTAAGACACCGTTGGAGTAATCAAAGTGACTAAAAACAAACGCACGGATGACTTTCTCTAGATCCTGGATCGACATAAGTTGTTATCGTTTAAACGTTTTTCATGTGATACAAGGCTGACCCTGTAACTGTCTTTATGTCTCTGAAGGTTCAGGTCACTTTAGTAGTGAACTATGTGACTCATGGTGATTCCAATTCAATTAAAAAGTGATTTATGTATGCAAAAGAGAAATGAAAAGTTTTAAGTCGTATCATCCAAGTATCTTTAAAATGACGATGTGGATGTTGATGTGTGAAGGAAGGGTAGCAGTCAGTTTTGCCTTTGAAGCTAGCCCCTGACTAAAGCTAGCAACTCTGACTAAAGCTAGCAGCTTTAGTCAGAGGGCAGCATAGATAATATTGCATAGTAACATGTCCTGACCATCAGTTATTAGCAAGCGCTGCTGATCCCCATCATTTGCTTTGGCTTCTCCTCTTTAAATATGTTTCTGCCTGTATGGTCAGAAAGCCAGGCGGAGACACGTTCATTATGATCGATGAAAGACAGAGTTTGAACTTTAGCTTTTTGAGTTGCTAATCAGCTGCTCCCTGTTGTAAAAACAACACCTTGTTGCCACGGTTACGCATCATAACAATCAACAAAAAATTCTCAGGGTGCACAGCGTCCAAAAACAGAGGGAGCAATCATCCAAACAATACCTCCAATATTCTACCTCCAGGTTCATTTATTTTGTAAAAACATGCAACGGTTCTCCATCATTACGGGAACTTGTACAGCATGTACAGAGGAGCATATACATACACTTATTTTTCTTCCATCCCGATTGATGCCTTCAGGGAGTCTGTTGTGTTTTTTTTTTTTTTTTTTTTACCTTCCCTTTATTCCTTTTATTTCCTTCAGCTCATCTTCTTTTTGTTATTTTTCTAAGATTAGAATCAGCTCATGAACATTCTGACAGCATCTGTGACTGCTTAAAATTTTGACTGTCAGCCTCACTAACAGTCTGCTTTACTGAGCTTTCTGGCATTGATTCAATCTCTTATCTTATTTTTTTTTACTCTTACTTTATGAGGAAAAATTATCAGCATTTATGTAGAGAAGTTCACAGAAAGTTATTTTACCTCACAAGTTTTTATTTGTGATAACGATAGCACCTGATCACACAGGGATAAAAAGTTAACCTGTTTTAATGTTTATCACGCTAACAGTTGTAGTTTTAGTATTAGTGCTGTGATGTTTTGAGGTTCCAAAGATGGTGGGCTGAGTAGGTGAATCCTAGATTCAGGAGAAGGATGAACTAAGAGTTGGGAAATGGCGAATCTGGACTGGACAAGTGTGTTGAGGATATGTTCCTAGAAACATCTTGGATTTTGCTACTGCAGGTTTGTCAATTTTTAGCCTGTTAACATGAATAACATGGGGTAAACTGTTGCTAAGGTAACTGAACATAAATATCTAAAGCGAGGGTACAAGAAAAAGTCTGTAAAAAAATACACAAGAAGGTTCAAGTGGCTAAATGGTACCAGTGACGTAAACCGTTTGGCGAAGAGTCGTCATCGTGCAGAGTCTTTACCCTTCCACAGTCTTAACCTCCCATCACTCAAATGATGGTCAGACAGCGGGGAGGTGGAGAGAGGTCAGGGCTGGTGCTGTCAGATTGTCAGTTCCTGAAACTACACCAAAAACAAAAAAAAAACTTGCAGTCAGAGTAAAAAATTACAGAAGCTAATTCCTGGATATATAGATCTATAGATCTATAGATATAGATCTATAGATCTATAGATCTATAGATCTATATCTATAGATCTATAGATATATATATGAATATGTTGGTCATTTCTTTCCTTAATTCATTAAATGAAATGGAGGCAAACAACAATCTGTAGTTAAGCTAACTATGCTGAATGGTTGATTATTTCACACAGTCTACCCACCTCTCAGAGGAAAACTGGGTTACAAATTGACACATTTATCTTTTTCTCTCTCTGTGTCTATTTTTATTTTTGAAAACCTGATTTTATAATTTTTCTTAGCAGCACAGTAACCACCACAGTCACTCTTGTCTTCTACTGACTCCTGCTGAACACCGTCACCATCAAGCTCCAAGCAGGAACGAATCATTTCATGCAGATCTGGGGGGGTTCAGGGCAAATATGGATGTGAACTTTTTGATCTGGGAGTGGAAACATTACATTTTCACTGATAAAAACAATTTTAGAAAACACAATATAATTAATTTTGTAATTGACAGGGGCCCAATTTTTTTTTTATAATTTCTATGAGCAAAACATAAATAAATAACTTGTGGAGGGCCCCCTGTCAGTCAGGGGCCCTTGGAATTGTCATAACTTTTCCCGGACCTCTTGCATCCATCCATCCATCCATCCATCCATCCATCCATCCATCCATCCATCCATCCATCCATCCATCCATTAATCCATCCATCCATCCATCTCTCAAATTAAGTTTCTGTGATTTTAAACAGTGGTATTTTTTACATAATAATAATAATAATAATAATAATAATATGAAATATCTCAACAAGTCATTGGAATATTGTTGCAGTTTCTCAATAAGTTGTTACAGAGTATGAAGACTTTTGGAAAAGAGTAAAAGAGCTTTTTTTGCTGTTGTTATGCCATCTTCTCAGCATTTTCCTTTTCTTTTAGATTCACATATTTTTCTGACTGTATTAATAAAACTGTTGGTATGGCTCAGCTCTGCTTCCCTGGTGCTTACATAGCATTCTGCTGTCAGTGAAGATACAAATGTTTGCTATCACAGTAGGACAATTACAGTGTGCTTGATGGTGTTTGAAGTGGGATTAGTTGTTGCATTTGCTTTTTAATGCATAAGGTATGATATCTGAAGATTTAAGAATGATGACCTGCGACCCAAAGAAGCTTCTTTAATCTTGACTTATTTGGTGAAGCATTCTAAAAACACAATTTATTTTACCTACGGCAAAAAAGCAAAATTTCCTTGCCTCTATTAACATAATAAAATGTGCTGTCTTGGCCAATTTGCTCTTGGTTGAAAAGCATCAAGAAGGTGGCTGTTTAAAGTGCTGAACTCTCAGTTATCTCACTTTAATCCATTAAACAGTGTTACAGCATAGCATTGTGGGAGATGCTGCCTCGGGCTGCCGGTTTGGTGCGCACAGAAGGAAGAAGAATATGCTGCGGTGGGTTTCTTTAAGCCAAAACATGCCTAATATCCATAAAAGCCTCATTAATATGGCAACGGGGCTCTCTTTCCAAATTGGCTTGTACTCTTTTTTTTTTTTTTTTTTTTTTTTTTTTTCTTCAACCAGTCACTGCTACATTCAATATTCAGTGTTTAATAAAAAAACGAGCTGATCCTCCTGAGAGATGATAATTTTTAAGAAAGGGTTTTAGGCTGGTTGATGTCGGCCGGAGAACAAAGGAAGCTGGATTAGCGTCCAGTGTGGTAGAACGCTGTTGGGAAGGAAAAGGAAAACGGATTCATCATAATGGACGCGAGGGAAATTATCCAAATTGCGCTGCCAAAGGCATTTTTAGTCACTTATAAATCTGCATGTTTTTTCTATGGATTGAAGAGATGATGATATATTGTTTTCTTCTTGCTTCGCTTCATGCTAGCATTCTGGTTAAGTAATGATTCACGGACATGAGCCGCATGTTTTTCTTTTTCTAATGAGTTTGTATTGCAAAATGCAATCCCTTCATACGAAAGACAAAAGTTAGCTCCAGGAATTAGCTTCTGTAATCTTCTGCTGCTGCCTTCGCAGCAGAGCTGCATTGTCTTCTGAGTGGAGCCATCTGCTGGAAGGGAAGTGCTCTGCAGAAATTACATTGTCATTTCAACAACTTAATGTAGTGTGATCATCTCGATAAAATGTCATTCCTGAACTGACATCTTAAGTATGACATGTTGGTCAAACCCAAAACTGGATTGTGGCTCATTACAGTTGAATTAAAAAATATGCCTTCTTTATTCAACTAAAATTAATTTCCCTGCTTCATTTACCCCACGATACCTCACATTATATTATATAGTATTATATATATTGTATCCTTTAGGCTCATACTGTATTGTCGTGTTGCATCATATACAGTGGGGGGGAAACGTATTTAGTCAGTCAACAATTGTGCCAGTTTTCCCACTTAAAAACTTAAAAAGATGAGAAAGGCCTGTAACTGACATCATAGGTCGACCTCAACTATGAGAGACAAAATGAGAAAAAAAATTCAGAAAATGACATTGTTTGATTTTTAAAGAATTTATTTGAAAATAAGGGCGGAAAATAAGTATTTGGTCAATAACAAAAGTTCATCTCAATACTTTGTAATATATCATTTGCTGGTAATGACAGAGGTCAAACGGTTTCTGTAAGTCTTCACAAGGTTGGCACACACTGTTGCTGGAATGTTGGCCCATTCCTCCCAGCAGATCTCCTCTAAAACAGTGATGTTCTGGTTCTGGTGGCGGCAACATGGATTTTCAACTCCCTCCAAAGGTTTTCCATGGGGTTGAGATCTGGAGACTGGCTAGGCCACTCCAGAACCTTGAAATGCTTCTTTGTTGCCCTGGCAGTGTGCTTGGGATCATTGTCATGCTGAAAGACCCAGCCACCTTTCATCTTCAATGCTGATGGAAGGAGGTTTGCACTCAAAATCTCACCATACATGGCCCCATTCATTCTTTCATGTACACGGACCAGTCGTCCTGGTCCCTTTGCAGACAAACAGCCCCAAAGCATGATGCTGCCACCCCCATGCTTCACAGTTGGTATGGGGTTCTTTGGATGCAACATTCACTCTCCTCCAAACACAATGAGTTGTGTTTATACCAAACAGTTCTACTTTGGTTTCATCTGACCATATGACATTCTCCCAGTACTCTTCTAGAA
>CAEGAE010018328.1:0-10000 GCA_903067095.1 Girardinus metallicus | reverse complement strand
AGATAGCCTGACCTCCATACTCCAAATGTTTGTCTCACCCTCCCCTGAGACTGACTCACACTGCTCTCTGGAGAGCTAATGATGGTGAAACGGCTCAAACACCAAAGGACACACAACCCCAAACATGACCAGACATGAGCAGACACACAAACACATTCAAGGGCAAAATGAGCCATTGTACTGCTACAGTCATTAGTTTAGATGCTAACTTAAATAGACTCAGCAGTACTTTAAAAGGCATATCCCTCCACTTTTATGACTTTTTCTTTTCAAGTTTATTCAGCCTTGTTGCTTAAAGTAGATACATCTTTTTCAACATGTTAAAAAGTAAGAAAGGAAAAAAGTGAGCATAAGGTAATCAAGAAAACAGTCGAAAGCTAATTTGAAAGGTCAAACTCGGACATCAATGCTTATCGTTGGTACCAGTGGTCCTACAATGCTCACCACAATGCTTACTCAACGCAAAGGAAGACATATAGTCTCCCACGTCTCCGATTTGAATCCTGTTTGTGCTAAGGTATGAAGTTTATCACTTCATACCTTGGTGACAACAAGAGAGCTATACGTCACGCTGTTCTCAGTATTGAAAGTTTTAGGCTTGAAATTTTCTGACTTGAGTTGTTTGCACACTAGAAATTACTGGCATGTGTATCACCAGGGGCGCAACTATGTACTTTCTGAAGTGTATGCAAACATGTCATTGTATGATTTGTTCTGTAAATTGCATCAGGAAATGATTGAGGGATGAAGAGACTGATGTCTGGTTCTGTAGGTTCTGGCGGGTCTGCGGCATTCGTCTCCTGACCCGTTCTGTCTGACATCAAACAACCCACTGTGCGCCACTGAATATCACCGACCCATTTTTTTTTACCCCCCCCCCTATTAAACGTCACTGTGACTGTTCAGCCTGGAATGTGCGTCTTCCCACTACCATCTGTATTTTTGCCAGAGGTTTTGCTTCCAAGGACGGTGTAGTATAGGGTGGACATTTTAAAAAGACGCGGGTTGATAGCAGCTCACCACGGCTGCTTGGTGTCGGTCTCTAAGCAACTGTGACAACAGCGTCAGTTCGTGAGGGTTGGGAAGGAGTTTGCCACGGAGTTTTTTTCTGCCGCCCATCTTTAGCTCCCTGTTGTCGAGTGCGCTACTACAATTCAAATTTAGAAGAAAAAAAAAAACGCGCCTCAGCACTCTCGAAGGGACGCGTACCCAAGCTACTTGTATGTGAGGGGAAAGCGGCTGGCAGGAGGGGAGGGGCGCCTAATCAGCGCTGTTCCTCTGTTATTGATCATTTCATATACAAACAGCTGTTAAGTACATAAAATGCTAACTAGAAAAAAATTCCCCACATTGTTTTTGCGCCCCCTCTAGTGCAGCGCCCCTATGCATTGCATACAGTGCATACCCACTTCTTGCGCCACTATGTAGCACCTTAATTCAGTGAGTCAGTTTCTCTTTTTGTGTCTTGCTGTGTATTTCCTGATTCTCTGCTTCTGTTTTGGCTCAGCCGCATTCAGCATTGCTTTGCAGAGCACTCTGCAACTTTAGCAGCTACTGTGTTCCACCCCTTAATTGGGGCTTTTAATAATTTGAAAGTGTCTATATGTGGGTATGTGTGGCCTTGTATTTGAATCATTTTAAGGACACAAAGCCTGGATCCTGTAAGAAGTACTGCTGTTTTTGGGTTAGCGGTTAGGTTTCAGACTAAGGCACTGAGTTAGGTATGGAGTTAGGTTTGAATAATGCATTGAAGCCACATATTGGTTTTCTGCTCTGCTTCTCTCTCTCTTCCTTACACAAGACTCACTTTGTTTCCATATAGTGGAGAACACCAAGACACTGTTCTCTTTTGTCTGCCTTCTCAAGCTAGGCTTAGCCACAAGTCCAGCTTTTCCTAAGTTGGGATTTTTACGTGAAAGTACCTAAACCCCCTGCACACATGCACATCTTTCTCACTGCTGGATTCATGATCGAATTGTAATTTGCTGTATTGTTGTCTCTGACATTGTTCAATTATTAATTAGTCAATTAGTCCTCAAGTTGTTTTTCTTTTAGAATTCCTTCTTCTTTTCATAGCTTATTAATTACACACCATCAACCATAAGTTATGGTGACTTCCTGTTTAAAGAGAGTTTTTAATTGACAAATGTTTGATTTTTTTTATGTTGCAGAATTTCAATAAGTGTTTCTAATTCGTTTCCCATTTAAGCCCTTTGACATTCTTGAGACAAAGATCAACAAAGTTTAATCTAGAGTTGGAGGTCATTTGCTCTTTTTCTTCTTATGATCACAAAGGGAATCTATACAATTATGATTTTGTTTTACTGTAATGGTAAAACAAAATCAGACTAAGGCACTGTCTGATTTTGTTGTACAGTGAATGGGTAGGAAATGGGCAGAAGAGAGAAGGGGAAGACAGCAGCAAATGATCCAAGACCAGGAATCAAGCAAGAATGTCCATGTGCTCAACCAGCTGAGCCACCCAGCGCCTGATGTTCTGCTTTCTTTATGTGAGAGAAGAATAGTCTTCCTCTATGTGACATATAACTGTATATGTTATCATTTAATTCCATATTATTAACTGCTAATAAAAATGTTTTCATATAAGAAACCTAACCTTTACTCGAGGTAAATGTTAATGATCCGTGCTCCGTGGACCGTGAAAAGATTCTCTATGCATCTGCTTCTGATTTATTCACTCATGATGAGCCAAACATCTATCATTCCGCCTCACAAAATAGCACAAGTCTCTGTAGTTAACCATGAAATGCATAAAACAGGGCTCTGTCAGACATTTATGTAGATGCAGGCAGCAATTTTATGAGGTGAATAATAATTACCAATAACTATGAGTAGAATTGCAGCCTTTATGTTCGCAAGCTTTAATGTCTCGTGGTGTAGGCAGCTACTTTTTAGTGCCTAACTTCTGCTGAAACATTTGACTTGGAGGTAGACTGATACACTACATTAAAAGACCAATGCAGAAAGTACTTGTGCAGTAACATGAGAAATATTTAATAAAAATTAAAAACAAGGTGGTCCACCAGTACAATCAAAACATATTGTACAATAAAGATATTGTACAAGGTGGTCCACCAGTACAATATCTTGCACCTTCAAGATATTGTAAATTTTTTTCAATATTTCTGCTCCTTGGTTAAAATGTATATCAGCCTCAAGAAACTGGTGTCCTGCGTATTTCACAATTAGAATTTTTATTTCTTTGTAATTTTAACTCATTTATTTCATTTTGAGGTAGTTTTAAAAAAGCTCCATTCAGTTTCAAGCACCAAGGTTTAAATCACCATAGTACATTTCATGCTTATTAAAACTCTTTAAATTTCTATTAAAAAGAAAACGTGGCTAAGATTTGAAAGGCTTACCATTTCTAAAACAAGCAATTACACAAAGTCATTAACATAATTACAGAACATCACTGTGGCAGAACATTTATATGAAGCATTTGTAAAGATAATTTCAGGCATAGTAAATGTGTCCATGTGTTTTGCAATTCCTTTGGATCACTTGAGAAAAAATGTGTATCGTCAGGTTGCATCAATCACTTTCATGTGTTAAGCCTTTCCTGATATAAAAATTAATATTTTTAAAAGAAAAGAGGTAATGGCCCAGGCAAAATCGTCCCATTAGTTATTGCAAAAGATAATATTTCAAAGAGTTCTATTGGATCAGCCACACTGTCACTTTGGTGCTGGTTAGCTCACTGTGAAGACAGGTAAACTTGTAACACAGCCCATAACTTTGACCCTTGTTACTGCTTAGTTATCCCCCACTGGTAGGAGGCAAAGATCCCAAGCAGAACTAAAAAGCTTATGACTCCAAAGAAAGAAAAGGCAACAGCTTTGTTCCTTTCTTCTGTAGCATTGTGTGGCATCATGTGGAACCAGCAAGAACGCCGACTGATAAGACAATAGCTTCTATTTTTACTTGATTCCACAAAAACATAACAATGACAAATGACATTTCACACAATAGATTCAATGGGTTCTTATGAAACTGCTGAGATTACACGTGCCGACAACCAAATCAATCTTAAATGTTTTTGTTAGAAATATATTTACACAATCAAACTATCAAGGAGAACAGAGATGGTTAGCAACAATACTTTAATTAATACAGTTAATTATATTTATACTAGAGAAGTATGGCCATCTTTAGTTAAAGGTGTCAAACATTATACTTCTAGTGGACATTTATTTTTTTTATAGCCATATCATAAAAAAATAACCGAACACAGTGGTGTTAAGCTGTTCTTATGTCTGGCAACCATAATTACAGGTAGGCTCAAAACCTTATTGTTTGATTAAACTTTATCTTAAAAAAAAATGTGAACCTCTGTACATAAAGAACATCCTGTTTCAGAGACGGCACATCTCCACAATTCTGTAAATTTTCAAACAATTTTCTGCTTCTCATTCCTAATTCTAACCAGTGTTATGACCGGCTGCTGCGCATGCTGTCACAGTAGTTTATCTGCAGACGACTGGACTTACACCTAGGGACAGTTCACTGACCTTGGTTTTTTGTTTTCATGGTTAGTGCAACATCGTCCAGAGGCTAAATTCCTCAAGAGGACTAACTAATTCAAGGATGAAATACAGTTAATAAAGGTCAAGTGACATTGCAGTTTTGCTGAGAGACTAGCAAAGAGCAGAGCCCTGTGGTTAATAGCAAAGTTCCCAGGAGCATCGCCCAGACAGATGGCTCAAGTCAGAGAAGGTGAGACTATTTGAAGGCATCAGAGACTGACAAACTGTGACAGACCAGTGAGTCTGCCATTTGGTATTGGATCAAAAGATTATTAATTCAACTGCAATGACATAGACAGTTTCTACTATTGCAAATTATAAGTTGAAATCAAAGCAACACTGTTAAGTAGTAATTACAGCAGTATTGTTCCTTAAATTAGTCTTCATTGACCCGTTAGCTGACGTATGAGCACACTTTTCCTCTTTAGTCAATAATTTTTAAGTTAATTATTTGTTGACATATTTGATGCATTGATCAGATTATCATTTAGAGTAACATAATGAAAACCTGAGGAGCAGAGAAACTAAAGTTTGTAATCTGTGTTTTAGTTCTTGTCTTCAGACACTGACTGAGCAGGTCTCTGATAACCTGAGGGAAGAATATGGTTCATTCCTGAAGTTTATATAGGCTCATGACAATTCAGAGCCTTCATTTTAAATGCCATCACTTTAGCAACAGGGAGCCTATGTAGCAATTTACTGCAACCAGAAGTGAACCCCAATCCATTTGCCTAGTTAGGTTAGAGCACTAGCTGCAACATTATTGATGAAGTGCAGTAATCCAGTGCAGAATCAAAAAGTGATGAAGACAGCTTAATGAAGCTCAAACTGAGCACCAGAATATGGAGGAAAATGGATCCAAGTCACTCTAAATATAGAATGGTTGTTGGTACCAGATGTTCTACTCTGAGTATCTCAGACACTGTTGATCATGCAAAATCATTTCTCTGGTTTACAGAGACTGGAAAAGAGCAAATATTGTTTGTGACCATTTTTGAGCTCAGATAAAACCAAGTCATGTTTTTCCCAAGTCATGTGAAACTTCAAAGCAGATGGGCTAAAACTGCAGAACGCTACAATAGACCCGACTCTCATCATCTCATAAGAGGAAACAAATGCTACAACTCAGACGTTCTTGAAAACAGATTGGAAAAATGTTGTCTGGTGTGACTAATGTCAGTTTGAGCTGTGACATTTAGATAGTCTGAATCTAGAGTAAACAAATTTAGATTAAAATCTATTCAGCCTTGTTTGAAAAGTTCAGGCTAGTATTGGTGAAAATTTTGTGAGCTAAGTTGACAAACTTTGGGACAAATAGTAAAAACTAAGCATCATTTAAATGTCAGAGACTCAACAGACCTCAGTTCAATGGGGTACATTTTGGGAAGTGATGAAAGGCTGTTAATCACGCTCATTTAAGTGCTGCTTAATGTGCTAATGGTGGAGAAACAACTGACTGATACAGGAAAGCTATTGTCCTTCATCATCAGTGGCCATGCTAACTAGCCAGAGGATTCATAACAGAGTGTTGAACTACATATAGCGTAGCCGAGAGCCAGAGAATGGGAGGGGGAGGTGAGCAGCGCATACATGAAGATCATTGACAGTGCTAAGACCCCCCCATTGGCTCTGATTGGTTGTTTCTGACGGAGCAGAACTGTTGACAATAGCAGCACTTGGAGAAGGCAGAGGAGCTTCGTTTTAACACAGATATTCTGTCTCTACATGGGAATAGTTTTAACAAATAGGTAAAAAAAATACAGAGTAGCTTTAAAGTGTTTAGAGTGAGTGCGCAGTGGAGCAGTTGGTAGCACTGTTGCCTTGCAGCAAGAAGGTCCTGGGTACGATTCCCGGCCCGGGCTCTTTCTGCACGGAGTTTGCATGTTCTCCCTGTGCATGCGTGGGTCCTCTCCAGGTACTCCGGCTAATAGCAAAGTTCCCAGGAGCATCGCACAGACAGATGGCTCAAGTCTGGACTGTAAGCTTCCTCCCACAGTCCAAAAATATGACTGTCAGGTTAATTGGTTTCTTTAAATTCTCCCTAGGTGTGAGTGTGTGTGCATGGTTGTTTGTCCTGCGACCTGTCCAGGGTGTACCTCGCCTCTCGCCTGGAACATGTTAGAAAATGGATGGATGGTGTCATTCATAAAGTTATTAAATAAAGTTTCATTTCATATAAGTTCACTACAACTACATACTAAAAATGTTGTGAACACAAAGAGTTGACAATTTAAATAAAAATGGCAGTCAGGAACCAATTACAAATCCATGCACCACCTTGTGAATCACTGATACTAGAGCACCATTTTAAATTAAAAACATGTCTTGAACTGAAAGAGTATGAATGAGGCCTGGCAGATCCATTTCTGTACAGTGGCAGCTCGTTTGTCACAGTTACTCATCAGTAGCTTGTTTTACCCAAATATTCGACCCATATCAAACATTTGACCCATATCAGATTAACATTTGCTCCACAACAGGATGGGGTGCAGTTACTTTGTGCTGATTTTGGGTAAAATTAGATGTGAAAGAGCAAAGTTCTGTTTCTGATTTCCTGTCACTTTCATTTTAGCTCATGTGCAGCATGATTCCACTCTCAACTCTGCTTCATTTGCTTTTCAGGGAGGTTACAGCAATTAGGTGTGAGTTTTGACCCTGAAAAACCATTAATTTTCTTTTCATGTCACGATAAAAAGATAATGAACTACGTATCTTGAGATTAGAGGAGTAATAACCATGTATGAGGCAAAGTATGCTGAGGTGATAGATATTTGGCTTATATAAGATTCTATCACATGCCCTTTAAAGAGCCTTGTTTAATTTTCACATGAACAAAAGCATTCTGAATGTTATTTGCTGTATAATGTGTGATGATAGGGAAGTCAAAATGTCCAAATAAGTAATAGTAGATCTTTGTGTTTAACATAAAAGCCCAGAATAGCAAATATAGTTTTAGCTACAAGATGGAAAATGTGAGTTTCAAAGAAAAACCTGACTGTCTGATCTCATTAACCAACTGGCTCAGTTGTTCAGACTCAACGTAGGACCCATAACTGTGGTGCTACACAGACTTCTAAAGGTATGTGTCAGACTTCTGCTGCTGATTCATCCTCTGACATGACTTTAAACTAGTATTTGCCATGCTACAGTCTAAATGCAGCTACACAAGGGTGTCAACTGTAATCAGCAACAACCAGACCTGCTGTCACTCTCATCCCAAACAAAAGGCGCAGGACAGTTTCATGACTCGTGTGGGTTCAAAAAGACCTTTAAATTGATCCAGGACAGTGTCAAAGATCTGAAAGATTTTTTAGACAAACAAGCCCGTTCTGTGGCTGTCTGTCTAATCTCCTGCATGGAGTCCATGAAGTTATTTTTAGCATCATGTCGGTGACAGCCACGTCTGTTAGGGCAAGGAGACATTCAGTGAACTGTCCTGCATTATCTGTTAATGTGGACAGCATGAGCCGACACTTTCTTTTAAAAAGACAGTTTCCTCAGCCAGATGCTTTTATCGCTTTAAAGCAGCACATATTGTTTGATTTAAAGCAAAAACAAATACAGTACAGAATGATTGGTCATTCTTATTTTTTGGGGGGATTTGGAGAATATCTTTGAAGGCTTACACAAAACCCAAAGAAGAAACTGCACAACACAAAGGATTTGTTTTCTTTGAAGGCTCCTTTTGTGCTTTCGATATCAATAACAAAGGACACACACCTTAACAAGCCAGAGTTGGAGGCGATGCATGACTGTTTTACTGGAGGCATGTGATACAAAAGGTAAATCCCAGTTTCCGCTTATATTTGGTTTACTAAATTGCAAAACCAAGAAGAAACTTTGTTGATATTTTTTCTGTTATTTAAATAAATCTTGTAGGAATTCATGTTGTAATTCTTGTCTTTCTCTCCATATATAGGTTTGTTAAAACTATAGCCACCCTTACCTCCCTCTACAATTTGGACACCAGGTATCTTAATAGCTTTCTCTTGATTGGGCTTTTGGCTGGAATTATCCAGTCAAATGATCCATTATGAAATAATTCTGTCAAAAGCATTAATATGTGCCCTATTAGCAGGAAGCACATGAAATAAATATCTGCGCATAAAAATACTCCTAATCCATGTAGTTAATAATTAAAAATGTTGAGGTTGGTTTCACACAGAAACTGACTACTAATGTTGACAACTTGAAGGTGCTGAAGAATGAGTTTTAGTTTTACCCAATTACAAAATTCCCCAGAAGTGAAAGTAAAGAGCTTTTTGTACTGCAGAATTATAAGAAAAACGAGAAAATCCATCAAGCCTATTTTTTTCTTTCACAAATGTTCATCTTTAGATGTGAAGTGATTGTTTATGATATGCTTTTCTTCTAAAGGCAGAACATTTTGACTTCAGGCCCCACATTATCAGAACAGTCAGTCAGTCAATATGTCATTAAGCAGTACAGCTGGTCGTCATGTCAGTTCAGCCTGGGGTCAAAGTGGGTATTAACAATCTTATTTCTCATTCTGGTTTCATTACTCAGTCGCTCATGAAATGCCATTGATCCGTTGGAGCACAGACTCCAGGCTGTGCGACACATGACTCCTGAAAACGATGGAGAGGATGAAGGTGAATCGACATCTGTGGACATGAATCTGGAGTGTAAATTTGACAGACTTGTAATGTGTTTTTTATGGGCCATGTTTACTGTACAGCACATGAATCAAATGGGATCATAGGGTTAATTGAGTGTTAAGCCTCTGTGCTGTGCAGATCAAAGACTTTCAAGCCATATGATCACAATCAGCACCTTCTTCATCCAACCTGCTGATAGATCCTCCCTGACAAGGTCACCAATGACACACCTCTCTCTTTGTTAGAGTGCTGTGTGTCCCTTTGTGTCACAGCGTATCGGTATGTGCAAACCTATATTGTCAGAGTGTTGAAAGAGATTGCAGCAACAACTCTGCACCTATTTGTTACATAAACAAATCTTTGAGTCACTGTTTACATCACAAAATTGATGGATTGTGTTCTACTTTGTAATCTGTGCAGAAAACCAATTTACCATACTTTGTGACTTTACATATTGTCGTCAAGGTTATACTTGCTTGCTGATTGACTTTAGGAGATAAAAACAGGAAGAATGCTTCATTAGGAGACTACTGCAAGCATAAAGTTTGATGTAGGACAGAAAATGCTTTAAAAATCAACTAAACAATTACTTAGTTAATCACTCATCTTCAATGCATGCTAAGTACAGTCCATACACACACTGGGGCTGATGCCTACTCTTACCAATGGATAGAAAAATCATAAAAAAAACTAACTGCACAGTGGTGCAGTTTGTAGCATTGTTGTCTTGCTGCAAGAAGGTCCTGAGTTTGAATCACAACCTCAGGTCTTTCTGCACTGAGTTTGCATGCTTAAGCGTAAATATATATATATATATATATATATATATATATA
>CAEGAE010018325.1:0-83407 GCA_903067095.1 Girardinus metallicus | reverse complement strand
CGGCTGCTGCCACGGCCGCTCTTCCAGACCCTCCCTCTGAAGAAGAGGAAACTACTCTAACTGAAATTAAACCTCAACCTTCCCCTTCAAGTATTTACAGTTCCATTTGTCCTGCGGCACCTGACATTTCCGCTCGTCCCGCGGCTCCGGCCACTCGTCCTGCCCCTCCGGCCCCTGCCACTCGTCCTGCCTCTCCGGCCCCTACCGCTCGTCTGCCTCTTCGGACCCTACCGCTCTTCCCGTCCCTCCGGCCGCGGCCCCTCGTCCCTCCCCTCCGGACCCTGCCGCTCTTCCCGTCCCTCCGGCCGCGGCCCCTCGTCCCTCCCCTCCGGACCCTGCCGCTCTTCCCGTCCCTCCGGCCGCGGCACCTCGTCCCTCCCCTCCGGACCCTGCCGCTCTTCCCGTCCCTCCGGCCGCGGCCCCTCCTCTGCCTCCTCCGGTGTTCTGTAGAATTACTCCGCTCCGTCAGAAACAACTAATCAGAACCAGCATTAATCAGCTAGCCAATCAGAACCAGCATTAGCCAGCTAGCCATGCTATCATGAAGGATTGTTTATTTTGACACCATTTCATATAGGCAGATCTATTTGATTCATGTGTAATTTAAGGTTTAGAGAGCCTTACTGTTAAATATTATTTTACTGATTGCAGGTTTTTCAGTTGTCCTTTTGACTGAATAGCTGCTGTAATTTGCCTGCAAGTGTTTTGCATGTTTTATGCCTAAATTAGATTAATTTATTGTCAGATCACATAGTAGCATTTATACCTAAAGCAAAAGATTAACAGTCAGTCCAGGTGATCGATAGAGATCGGCCTCATTGGTGATCGGTATCGGAATCAGCAGCAGAAAACCTGATCGGAGCATCCCTAGTATTTGTTTTTCTTATTTTTGGTTTTTACCTGTTTTGTTTGAATCTCTTTCCTTCCATTTTCCTTTATCTTGCTGCCGTTTCTCTTGAATTTTTCTACTACGGAACAATAAAATTTTATACTTCTTTTCTATTCATTTTCCCCTCGTTCTGGTTGCTAGACAGATTACTGTCGTTACTGAGCTTTATAAAACACACTAATGCAAAAGTAAGACTGCAAAAGAAAGATAAAGCACATCAGGATGCTGAACCGCTCAGACGCAAAAAAGTAACATTTCCATCAACTGAAAACAGCATGAACTATTTCTGTCATAAAAATTAGTTTTAGACCGTAGATATACGCTTCCATATGCGAAATATACAGTTTTTTTTGTTATTAAAGTTTTTATTTCAGAACATACATGCATGCAATCCCTCTCAGCCCTCCCCAACCCCCACAAAACAAAAACCACAAACAAAACAAAGCAAAACAAAACAAGACAAAATAAGACGCAAATAAAAAAGAAAATAAACAGGTCAGCGCATATAAAATGAATAAAAGTTTTTAAAAAATTGGCACATTTGACTTATCCAGCTTTGATAGGCCACTGCCATTGCAATGCTGGGGCATTTGTTCATTTATTTGCATTTTAACATGAAATGAATGTAACTGTATAGGTTTTTAATTGTTCTATTTTACCATATTCAATAAAATGTAAAAAGGACTTATAGGCACGTTTTCACCTGGAGGCAAAGTATGGTTGCTAACAACCATGTTTACTATGGTTGCTAACAACCATGTTAAACAGAAGTAGTCACTCGTCAGTATGTTCCAAAACAGCAGCTCGTCAAAGGAGTTTACTTGTCCCAGTATTGCACGAGAGGAAATAGTTCCAGGATTTCTTGAAGTTTTCTATGTCGTTATTTAGCTTGGCCAGCATTTGTTCATATGACACTATTTCCAACATTAATTCCAACCAGCTTTTAACATTCGGAACAGTTGAAGATTTCCATAGTCTGAGGATTATTCTGGCAGCCGTGACCGTCCCCACCTGTACCACGGTGTTTTGGTGTTTTGACATATTAGGCATCACTGTTTGATCCCCCCAATAAGCAAAGTCTTGGTAACACCTGTCCACTTTCTAATGTATTGTAATACTACTTTCCAGAATGGGGAAATGCATTTACATTCCCATATCGCATGTATAAAAGTTCCCGATTCTGTTTTGCATTTCCAGCATAAGTCATCGGTGAGCAGGCCCATTCTATGGAGCCTGGATGGGGTGAAATAAAATCTATGTACCATCTTATAGTGCGTACATTTCCCTCTCGATTCTTTAATATATTTCCCATTATTTGAAAGTACTTTCATCCATTCTTCATCACTAAAAATGAAAGATAGTTGAGAATCAGTACAAAACCTCTCTTATTCTTTCTATCTCCCTCTCTGTGTTGGCTATGCTGCATGCAGCCCCGTTGCCATGGCAACGGACTGGCAACAGCTGACTGACAACTTATCTGCTTCCATAACATCAGATGGTATTTTTTTTTTTATTATTAAAGTTAGGTAAAACCCTTTAGCCATTATTTTAATTGATAAATGACATCATCATTAAAGTTTCTCAGGATATCTAATTTTGTTTAGTGCTCTGAAACATTCCAGTTCGACGTGGAAGCAAATAGAGACTAAATCTAAATGGGAGTCTTTGACCTCTCTGTAAATAAGCGAACGGGTGTTTGGACAGTTTTAGCTGCATGTTTCCGTTTCTCCTGTCAGAGTCTGCTGCTCCAGATCGGCAAAGAAATGCTGGAGGAGGAGGCCCGGCAGGCCGAGGAGGAGAAAATGGCGTACATGAGGGAGAACTGCCCCTCCCTCTCCTTCCCACAATGCACCCTGGAGCTTCAGGTAAACAAGCTGGATATGTTATTTCGCTTGCAGCTGCAGTCATTCATATAGTTGCACAAATCTTGTAATCCAGATAGGATTTCTAGATTTGTTGAAACTGATGACAGATTTTCGAGTAATTTTTCAAAGTGGTCCAGGTTTCCTGATGCTCTTCAAGCATTTTTCTGTGACTTTGATGCTTTTTCAGTCATTTTCAACCGTTTTCAGAATAATTTTTTAGCCCTTTAACTCTGAATAATTCTGAATAAATGCTGAGAAACAATTAAAACATTGAAAAAGTTTAGGTAATTTGTTGCCTTTTTTCTCAAGATGAATTGAAAAAATTAAAGTTTTTCAAAATAAAATATTTAAATACTTGTACCTTCCTATTTTGTATGTGTTTAACTTTCCACACACGCCATACGCATTAGCCAAATAAGCTAATGCAACTGGTATTAATCTAAATTCCCAATGTGCTGTGAATGTCAAAATAAAGATAATTGTTAAATCTTGCTAAAAAGTTGGATTTAGGCATTCAGAATGCCTAACCTGTGACAATTAAATAATCAGCACATTTTTCATGAATTTAATACCAAATAGTAGAAGACAACCCTAATCCTGTTTGTGCCTTTTAACCGATATTTGTATTGGTTGTTATTATATATCGAAACAAGCTGTGGCATAAATTATTCAGAGGATTGGTTTTCTTACTTTTGGACCATATAGCTCACTGTTGCTCTGTTTCACCAGGATCTGTGTCGGCAACTTCACAGGCAGATCGATTTGGTGGATGAGGAACGATATGACATGGAGATGAAAGTGAAGAAATGCAACAAAGAGGTTTTTCTATTTAATGTTTCTTCATTATTTTTTCCAAAAATACATTTTTAATCATTTAGATTGTTAGGTTTGCCATCGTAATGCAATAAAATGGTCAAACCGGATAATTTAGATGCCTAAAATTTGGTTTAAAAGTGCCATCTGGACTGACTGTCAACACCTGACTGAGTATTATCTGTGTCAGATCGACGACCTGAAGATGAAGGTCCAGGATCTGAACGGCAGGTTTAAGAAGCCCACTCTGAGGAGGGTGAGGATGTCCGCTGACGCCATGTTGGCTGCCCTGCTGGGCTCCAAACATAAAGTGTCCCTAGACCTGAGAGCCAACCTGAAGCAGGTGAAAAAGGAGCTGAAAGAGGAGGTGAGTGCAGCTGATGCTAGCAACTTCAACAGAAAGACTGTTTATGGCAGAACTATGAAAGCTGTGTTTATGTTGCTGTCAGGAGAAGCGGACAGGCGACTGGAGGAAGAATATCGAAGATAAAGCCGGGATGGACGGTAGAAAGAAGATGTTTGAGGCAGAGGCTTAAATAATATTGACCTCTATGTTTTTTTAAAAAGGTAACACATTACAATAAAGACTTAATTGTACAACTAATTTGATTGATTTTTTTTTATTCAATAATAAATTGTTATTCATTTCCATCATCAAACAACGTAGCTGCAGAGGTATTCAGAATCCTTTATGGCAATCAGTCAATCAATTTTATTTATAACATTAGGTGGATTTGGTGAAGTGAGTCAGCTTCCGTTACATCAACACACTATACATGATTCAAAAAGGTCCAGTACTCAAAACATTATATTAAAATTCATAAAAAGACTCAAATACAGCATCCTCATTAGGACAACAAAAAAAAAAGCAATAAAAAAAATGTATATCAAAACTATGCAAAGTCAAATTTTTAAAGCTTTTGGTAACAGGAACAAAATTGGATTTATGCTGCTTGATTTTACATGTAGGGAATCAAATGGCTAGTAACAAGTGTCAATACCAAAACAAATGTGTGTGCATTGTTTCCTGAAAAGGTAAAATATAAAAAGTAACGTTATCAAATCAAAGCTAAATATTCTAATAGTAGAGTTGAAAAACTACAACACAATAATATTAAATTTCAAGAGGGAAACTTAAACTGAAGCATCGATGTCGGTATCGATCCGAGACATGGTATCAATATCAATATTTTGTATCAATAGATATTGACTCTACTCACTATAGGCAATATCTATTTGTCCAGTTGACTAATTAGTTTTAAAAGTCAGTGTACCACAAAAATAAAAATACACTTCAGAGGCTTAAATATCTGTGGATATTGAATAGGTATCATCATCAGTCAACTGAAAATATGTTGTGCTACATGTAAAAATGAGAACATCCTACATGTTTGAGTTGCCCACATTAGCCCAAAACTGAAAATACATCCCGTATTTTCCGTTTTAACTGTCAAACAGTTTAACAACTGTTTAACAGTTGTTAAACTGTTGTTAAACTGTTTAATCCGTTGTTAACGCGTCGTAACCTGTTTTTCAACATGAAATGTTCCTTTAATAAAAGCTTAGCTCGTCCTCTGGTTTTAGCTGTGGTTTCGCTGATTTGTGACACTTTTATTTAGAGAATAAAAGTGTCACAAATTTTTTAAAATATTTTTTAATGAAAGTATTTATTTTATTTTGAATTTAACGGCTCTCCATACAGGCACGGCGGACTCTGTGGGTGGGCATCGGTGGGCATTGCCCGTCCACAGAGTCCGCCGTCCCCCCCCCCCAACCACTGGACCGGAAACTGTTTGTTGTTTCTACCTTAGAACGGCCAACTTTCTGTTATTCCTGTATCAATTTGATACCGTAGGGGCTTCCGCACTTCCTGTATCTGTGTCCTCTGTCACTGTTTTCAGCAGTTAAAACTGTTTAATCCGTTGTTAACGCGTCGTAACCTGTTTTCCAACATGAAATGTTCCTTTAATAAAAGCTTAGCTCGTCCTCTGGTTTTAGCTGTGGCTACGCTAAAGTTATCGAGTAAAAATGCCAAACAATAAAACATAAAAAAAAATTAAGTAAGTGAAGAAAATGCTCATTTGTTGATATGGGAAGCATTTTCCATTGCATACTAACATTTATGAATTTTATTATAAATTCAAAAAGAACAGTTTATTGGTACAAACACCACTAAATGAAATCAGAAGACGTGAATTTATAATATTTGTATATATAATTGTAATGAGACTATTCGTCCATATTTAGATTGGTAAAAGAGTAAAACGCTTCTCCTTGGCGCACAACCTTTTCTACTAAAAATGTGGATTATTTTTACGCACCAAAAATCAGGGAGACATTTTCAACCAATAATAAATGTTCACCAAATACCTTTAACAATCCTTAGAGGTTAACTGTCAACCAACGGCTAACTGCCGCAGAGTTAACAGTTGGTTTCACCTTATAAAAATGTGAAAGATTTAATTTATAAATTAATTTACATCTACATGGGGATTGAAAATATGCGCCAATAAAACCCTGAATAATACATTTTTATTTTATCTTCAAAATCAGCGCGCAAATTTGATAATGCACATTTACGCTGGTTTAACAAAAATAACAACATACACTTCCATTTTTATGTCTAATAATTTAATTTTACATTAGGAATCAATGTTTTATGTGTCAGGTTTGATTTAAAAAGTAAAATAAAAAGTCCTAAATTAAGAACAAAGTCCCACAGTCCCACAAAGTGCAGAATAAGTTTGGAGCCGCAGTAAAAAAGCGACACAATAGATAAAATGACTAACTTTAAAATTTTTTTATTAAAGGTTCATTATTATTTATTACTTTATGTTTCCTCATCTGAATATTTTACATTATAAAGCAGCAAAATAGTAAAGAAAAGGTTAACTATAAGTAATGAACACAGGTAGGTTGCATCTGTTTTATAGGACACAGCTGTGCTGAGATTAAATGAAAACATTTTGTCCATTTTTCTGGAAACCACTGGGAAGTGGTTTAAGATAAATTTTCCCCGCTCAGCTGTTTGTTTAAACCCCAGGTGTAGATCCACACTTTGCTTCATGGCTCTGGACGTTTGTGTCGCACACCCAGCCCTGTAAGACAAGCTGCATGCACACTCTGAGTTACTGGAAGCGCTCCTCTCTCGTATTGATTGCAAACAGTGGGATTCGCAACAGTTAACGTGACTTGGAAGAGACACATAAGCTTTTCCGAACGATCCCCCTCGCTGCAGCTCCCTCCTCTGTGTGCATTAGAGGTCGGGAGGAAGTGAGCCGACCTCTTTAGTCGATCACTTTCTAAAAATGTCCGCGGAGGGGAAACTCTATAACATTCATGTTAAAATACTTTCAGTTTTATTTATTGTATATTCAAAACAAGTTATGAATTTGGGAAGACAGAGGAGAAGCAGAGTTGGGCAGTAACTAGTTACATTTACTTGAGAAACATTTTTTGAAGGAAAAAAAAAGACTTTTAGGAGTATCTTTTCTAGGTTGTACTTTTAACTATTACTGGAGTAATTTTATTATGAAGTATCTCTATTCTTACTTGAGTAAAGTTTCTGGATTTTCTAACCACTGAATGAAAAACAATCCTGTTTTAACAAAAAAATCACCAGACACAGACGCACACCTGTAGTTTTTGTTTGAGTTTGATACGTTTTTTTTATTGAAGGAAAATGATTTGGAAAACATTTCTTTATTTTTTTTGTTACTTGTATGAATTATTGTAATTCTGGTCCTTAAAATACCTACATTTTGACTTAACTTCATATTTTGGACCATCTGATGGTGTAATTTTTAAATATTAACTGATAATCTGATCAGTTACTCAGTACTTGAGTAAACTTTTTACCAAATACTTTTTTACTGTTACCTGAGTAATTTCTTGTTTAGCTACTTTTTACGTTTACTTGAGTAAAAATACAGCTCTGATAAAAATTAAGAGACCATTTAAAATGATCAGTTTCTCTGATTTTATTTTTTATAGATATATGTTTGAGTAAAATGAACATTGCTCTGAAATTCTACGCACAATTTTAGCATTTACTTGCAAAAAAT
This sequence comes from Girardinus metallicus, assembly GCA_903067095.1. Lineage (NCBI taxonomy): Eukaryota > Metazoa > Chordata > Actinopteri > Cyprinodontiformes > Poeciliidae > Girardinus > Girardinus metallicus. The sequence goes on along the minus strand of CAEGAE010018325.1, from coordinate 75,776 downwards.
AATAAATTGACAAAATAACAAAAAACATGTCATGTAAAATGTGATTTTTTTATCCATTAGATACATTTCATTGTATATTTGGAGTCTTCAAAAGTGCATAAAAGTTTAATTTAGTCTCTGATGGTGCTTCGTAAATACCTTTTCAAGATTACTAATTGAAATAATAAACTAATTTAGTAATCAATTAATCGTTAACTGGAGCATATAGATTCAAAAAAGGTTATTTGCTGAAGAAACCCAAACACGTTATTTAAATCTGTTTTCATTGAATTCACCGACTGTGACGTTAACGAGTCATAACTCATCTTTTCCTGTGTGGTTTTGATTTATTGACTCTAAGCAGTAATAAGGAGAAATTATATTTTCATCTCCAGTCCCATCCTCCTCATGTTGCTCTTAGTATTGATTCAGAAACTCTGCTACACCTTCAGCTGACTCACGTCCCGCTGCATCCGCCATACATACCAATACATTCATTTATTTACACTATAAATACATCTATTTATTTACAATAGAAATAAATCAATACAATTAGGTACATTTGACTATTTATTGGACAAAGAATTAAGAAAATAATCTATTAAAATCAGATTGGATTACTTGGAAATCTACTATTACCACTAAGTGTTGTACTCCAAACACAATTTCGTTGCCTTTTTTGACAGACAAGAAATTATTTTTCTTAATTCTCTTCAAATTCTTTAACTATTAAATAAAGCGTTTTTGTTACAGAACACCATCAAATAATTGAAACTGGCATTATAAATAAATCCTGACTTTTGATTGGCTAAACTGCACAACAAGTCAACTTTGGGTCAATTAGCTCCATTAACAAAGTTCACATGCTTCACTCATAATGAAGAAAAAATATAACATTTTCATTTTTAAAGTATTTTATTTTTGCTGTGTTACTGCATATTTGAAAAAAAATATGTATTTACTTTCTTGTTAAATTAGTTATTGAGATTTAAGTTACTACGTGATCAGTTTTCACTCTTGGCTTTTTAGTGTGTTTCAAATGGATCCACTTGACTAAATTAAACAGATGCTGACTGCCCATTAAATACTTTAAGTGATACATTTTAATATTTAAATATAATCTATTTTATCTATGTGATTTCAATTTATCAGTACAATTTATGCAATGATCTAATGTAATATTTTTTGTAAGTTTGACATAAATTTTTTTTTTATGTGTTATACTTACTCTCATTTACATGCATGCAATGACACATAGAAGAAAAAAAAAAGAGTAGATTTCCACCCCCAAAAAATCAGACGTTTCAGAGATTAATCAAAAAAAATTTTGAAAAAAAAAAAAAAACTTGGACATGTATGAGCAGGAAAAGTCAGAAATTTGTTAGAAAAAGTTAAAATTTTCCATTAAAAACTTTGGAAAGTTTTTTTAAAGATTAGTCTCAGAAATTTTCTAGAAAAAAAAACCTTTGAAACTCACAAAATTTCCAAAAGTAAACCTTTTTAAACTTTTGAAATGTCCAATTTCCAAGTTTTTCTAGAAAACTTCTGAGATTAATGTAAAAATTTCTGAGTTTTTTTCTTGCAAATTTTTGACTTTTGAAACTCTGATTTCCAAGTTATATGTAAAATTTTGAGATTAGTCTAAAAATTTATGTTTTTTTTATCACAATTTCTTCACTTTTGAAACTCAGATTTCTAAATTTTTTGTAAAATGTTTCTGAGATCTGAAAATTTGAGTTTTTTTCTCACAAATTTTTGAGATTTTTGGCCGAAATTCAATTCCTTTTTCGCCTACCCAACTTACCCAGATGAATGTAAAATACTTGTGGGGTTTTTTGTGGCATTTTCTTTGTTTTTAGTTCATAGTCTTTTCCCATTTAAGAGCGTCTCAAGGGAAATGCATGCATATCCACTGTACTTGCTTAGATATATTGGGTACACTGAAACCCGGTGTGCGCTGAGCCGCAGGGCTTAGGTTACGCTCTCGCTAATAAGGAGCAGCACAGAAACCTCGGCCGATGTGCCTTAGTTGCGGGAAGCCGGGCGGCTACAGGCATAAATAAATCTCCCCAGAGGGAAGTCGATACGGCAGCTCGCATGTCGGCAGCAGATGAATATCCAGGCTAGTCTGCATCCTAATGGCTTCAAAGCATTGATACACAAATATATCTAAGCAGAAATAGAAATATGACAACACTGCTGCAGGAACACTCACTTCGTAGAAACTCACAGCAAAAATACAAAATCTTTCCAAGTATGTTTGGTCGAGTATCTATAGAAAATATCTTATTACATTTAAAATAAGTCAAAACTAACTTACAAATAACTTCTGCAAAATGTAGGAGTTTGTTTTAAATCAATAATTTTTTATATTGATTGAAAAAAGTACTAATTCCATTAGTAGATTATAACAAGACATTTTTCCCATGTTATAAATTAAATGATCTGCCAGTGAAACTAGAACTTTTTCATCAATATTAAAAAATTATTGACTTAAAACAAGCTCTTATATTTGCAAAATAAACTAGACAAGAAAAACTTGGTAATATTTAGTGATTTAACAGGGTGCACCTAACGAGGAGACTTTTATTTCTCACTGTCTGAAGTTAAATTGTACTTTTCCTACAATGGCATATTAGGGCCATTGTAGGAAAAGAAGGAGTACAACTTATCTACAACTTATCTGTTGTAGATAAGTTGTACTTATCTACAACAGATAAGTTGTAGATAAGTACAACTTATCTACTTGTTGTAGATAAGTTGTAATGACAAAACTCATTTCTATTTGATAAATACCAGAAAACTTCATGAGCACATTTTTCTAGATTTTGGTTTTGTTATTTTATTTGTAAATTACACCAGAAAACAAAAAGTATTTTTAGTCCAGTTTCCAGTTCAAATAGCCTAGTACACTTGAAATAAGTCAACACTAACTGACAAGTAACCTTTCAGTGAGATATAGGACTTTGTTTTAGGTCAATAATTCCTTAATATTAATGATTATTTTACTCATAGCAAATTGAAGAATATCATTTTATAAGTGAAACAGTCTGCCAGAGGAACTGGAAATTTTTTTATTGGTATTGTTTACTGAAAACAAGTTAGTACTAACACATTTACACTAGAAACTATGCAAAATAGTTGATTCAATTATGGTTTTGTATAATAATATGTGTAAAAACATATGAAGCTATCTGTGATCATCCAACTGCAGCTGTAAAGAAGTAATGGAGGACAGAGATAAGGCAGCATAAGATATCAGGTTTTATCCAGTTGTGGTTTGCAAAACTCGCCTGCAAGGCTTTTTACCCATTTCCTGTGTCTACATAGGAAACCCGTTTAGAAGATTATCGGCCTCTGCGTTTACGTCCTGAAAAAAGGAAACGGTTACAGCTCTGGTCAGAAGTTTAAGTCCACTGATCATGGGCATAAATGCTGAATTCATTTTGGTGTTTTAGAGCGATGAATTTCAACAGTTTTCCTCAGTGAAGTAACCCAGACACTGAAATCATTAAGAATGGGCTCTACTGTGAACGTGGTGAGCTACACTGCAAAAATACAAAATCCTACCAATATATTTGGTCCAGTAGTTTCTAGAATAGTGCATACAGCAGTAAAAGCAGCTGACCAAACTTGAGCTCAGCTTTGGTTGCTAGGTAACGGGCAGAACTCTGCTGGGGTTGCTAGGTAACAGAACAGTGCACGGCAAAAACAGAAATTTTATATTTGCTTTAAATTCTAGAACAAATATCTTAGTACACTTGAAATAAGAAAAACAAACTTACAAGTAAGTTTTTGGCAAGATATAGGAGCTTGTTTTAAGTAAACAATTTATTAATATTGATGAAAAAAGTACAAATTCCCCTAGCAGACTATTTCACCTATAAAAAGACATGTTATAAGTTAAATAATTTGCCAATAAAACCAGAACTTTTTCACCGATATTAAACAATTATTAACTTAAAACATGCTCCTATATATTTCCAAAAAGTTACTTATAACTTTTTTCAACTTCTTTTTCAAGTATATGAGGATATTTGCGCTAGAAACTAGACGAAAATACTTGGTAAGATTGTGTGTTTTTGTAGTGAAGGTGATGGGCAGCATCATGCTGATGGGATACTTCTTCAGCATGAACAGTGAAAATACACGAATAGAAGACAGTCCTGGAAAAAATTCAAAAACTAAACTCATGTGGGTGCTTGAAATCCTTGAATTTTAATTTCAAGGTTTTATTTCTGTACAAAGTCCTTGAAAGTGCTTAATATTCAAACTGCACAGTTTTGTAATAAAGTGCAATCTAAAGTTTGGTTAAAAGCTTACATTTGGAAAATGTTATTTACAGTTGGAACCAGATGTTTTTACACACCTAATAAAAGAAATATAAACATTTCTCAATATCTGAAGTTAAATTAGACTAAACTCTTAGTTTAGGTCAGGCAGAATCACCAAAATTATTTCTATTTGCTAAATGCCAGAAAGTTAGAAATTATTTTAGAGATTTTTTTTTTTTTTTTTTACTTTCTTTGTAGATTGTGTTGAAATTGAGCAGGAAGGCATGATAGCATATTAGGGCCATTGTAGGAAAAGAAGGAGTACATTTCCAGCAAAAAAACATTTTTAGATCAAGCTCAGAAATTTTCTAGAATATAAAAAGACATGGAAATTTCTGAGTTCCCAAAGTTGAACATATTTGACTTTACAGGGGGTTTTTTGACAGAAATGTAGGAAGTAGTTAGGTCATTTACCTTAGCAAGATTTGTTTGGATGTAATGAATATTTATTATTTCTAATTTCTCAGCTGACATATTGATGTGTGTTACTGAAATACTTTAAACAAAGTTATTGAAATTGGGGAATTTCTTTTGTTTCAAAAGATAAAATTTTGTTTTATTTTACTTTGTCCTTGCTGTAGAATACTATCACGGCTATTGGTAACAGTGATAAATGATATAAGTGAATTGAAATTTTTTTGTTTTTTTTTTACTACCATTATTTGTTTTATTTTTATCTCCAAAATGTGACGCTGGAAGACTTTGAAAACTTGCCTTGAATATTTTTGGAAAGTACTTGAATTTTACTGTGGGAAAAGTGTATATTTAACAAATTTTACCAAATTGTCTTCAGCAAATACAGGGAATTAAAAAAATTAAGCAACATTAGGGAACAATAAAATATCCTGCTCACTCATATGAACCAGTTTGGGTTTGTTTGGACGAGGGTAGGTGATCCTCTTTTGCAGTTTAATCATGTTTGGGGGCGACAGCAGCTGCAAACCCACCATGTTAGCGATGTTAAAGGAGCGATGCAGTTCCTGCTGTTCAGTCGAGTCTTCTGATAGAGATCAATGGAAACAACGGAGATCAGTGGAGCCACACAGACTCACTGCTGATTCAATTTACTGTCTCTATCATTCACATGATGCTCTGCTCTGACAGTATGCATACATACAAACACACACACACACACACACACACACCCCCACACACACGTTGTGATACTTCAAGGTCAAATGCATTTTAGAGCGCAGACAGAAACACAAAATGATGTGAAAATAAAAACTCCCAAAATTAATTATGTTTTTATTGCAACAGCATAAGTTATTCTGAAAAGAAAACTAAACTTCCAAATTTGGGTAAATTTATTAAAAAGAAAAAGAAAATCCAGGGTGAAACTACAACAAGGAAGTTCAAAGTGCTTTACATTAATACAAAGTCATAAAATAAATCTTAAACAACTTTTCAACATAAACTGCTAATGGAATCAATTAACTCACTCAGTCTATGTAATGTTATTTGTCTGAAATAAAGTTTAAAAAAAGAAAACTAACTCACTCACTTTACGGTTACCTAGCAACTCACTCATTCCTTGGTTACCTAGCAACAACCTATTGAGTAACTCGCGCAGCAGCAGTTTATGGTTCCGCCACTTCATCCAGCCCGACTATGTTATAGGTTTTGCTAGGGTATTGTTTAACTTTATTATTAAGCTGATAATGCTGAAAATTGTTTTTGTAATTTTTAGACATTTAAAAATGTTAATTTTTTAGACAATTTTGGGCCCTGAGGCAAAACGATTGAACACCTCAGCATTAAACCATATCTAGTTTCAAAATGATGATGTCAAGAAAAAGCTTTTTTCTGTGCTACCGTCACAAAATAAACTTGACTGTCAAGTTGTTTGTCAATCGCCTGAGCTTGTGGCTCTCCCTAAATATCTGTAAGCAAGTAATTAACTAAATTAGTTGGGCAGCGACACAAAGACAGATTTGTTTTTATTTTTGTATATAAAGGTGCATGCAGAGTAGCGTCTCTGTTCATTCATAGCTGAATGAATTATTCATTGCTGCTCCTGCTGACTGTTCAGGGATCAATGCCTCCATGTTTTGAACTGATATGGTTCTCTGCAGCAGGTTAATGGGCCATCAAGACTTAATCCAATGTTGGAGGCACTTTTTGAACAAAACGCTGCACCACACCCTCTTGACACACTTTATGCGAGGCAGAACAAACAAGAGGAGAGAAAATCCCTGCCACTTTCTTGGCTATCACAAAGGTCAAGGGTTACCAGCTGATTCAGTGACCTGATAGTCTGGTAGATTCAGTTCGAATTGGGACCAAAATTGCAACGTTTGTTACATTTCAGCTTCTGTGGTTCTCAAATAAACCAAACTCTGTGGAAAAACTGTTCCCCTCCTCGCCTGTGGGGGCGCTGCAAAAATAATCACTGCAGGAAATAACATGAACGTTTCTCTGTACAAAGTCCGCTTCGTTTGGGGAGGTGTGAATGTGTAATCAAACGTTGATGTGGAATAAAAAAGCAAACTCTGGTCCGCCTCCAAACTTCGGTCATAATTCGGTTGAAGTGAAATCTGGTTCGGTTTCGCCAAGCGGACACCGGGACCGCTCCAAAAGCAGGACGTGGACTACAGCGCAGAGCATTCTGGGTAAATACAACCAAAACAAACGCATTAGCCTAGCGCTACTGGGAGAAATGGTTCGTTGTCTTTTATCAGAGATAAAACAAACATCCTACAGGCACTAAAATCTGATGCTACAGATTTTTTTGCTCAAGTTGGCTATCTTTAGAAACTATTTGAACACAAAAATATGATTTAGTTTGGTAAAACAATGTAAAATGTCTTCTGATGTTTGTTCTTTTGTCTTTGTGTACATATTTTTCAAATGAAGTCCACTTTTGCTCAAAGGGACTTTTCCAACATTTTCTGATCAGTTTTATGAATGAAACTTGGCTGTATAATCCTCATCCTTTCGTCTTTCCCTTATTAACCAATGGTGGAGTTAACATGATCCTCTTAAGCCCGACTTTTTGGAGTTCACTTTTTGCAACACGCATCCCAAGAGTTTGCAGTCGAATAAATTGATTTGCTTCTTTTCCAGAGCGAGTGGCATCCATCATTCTGTCGGTCGGAGTATTAATGTGAACGGCATTAAATATTCAGCTCAGAGGAAGCTGAGTGTCACTATATTGTGTTTGATGATAAGAGTTTATTGATGACTCCAGCAGAAGGAGTTCATTGAAGCAGATCCAAGAACACCCCAAAAACCACTGGGAGTAATAATATTTGTCTGATATGAATCATGAATTATACATCCTCCAAAATCCTCAGAGCTCAAAGGAGTGCCTGCATGACCTCATGTTGACTGATGACTTTGTTCAGCTGCACTTTCTGGAAGTTTAAACCGGGAGAGACTGGAAGGTCGTTGGGTCAATAATCGAAGCTTTGTCGTTTCCTGTGCTGGGCTCAATCATTAATTCAAGCGAAGAAGCCGCGGTTAATCTTCAGGATCAATCTGTTTTTGCTCCACAGTCATGCTTAAGCAGATTTAAAGCTCCCCAAGAAATGCACTTTGATGTTCCAAGCTCTAATGAAGTTGAAACGACTCAAACAAGCAGAAATAATTCACTTTGAAGCACTTTCTGACCGCTCTGCTTCTCTTTTATCTTAACTCTAGTTTTTTGTGTGTAAAAGTGGAAGTGGGGCTGAGTGGTGGATGCTCTGCTCCCATTAACCTGACACCAGTCCTCCCACCCCGCCCCGCTCTGCCCATTCGACCCATTCATTCAGACTGCTGGAGAGGAAACTGCTGCTCCCTCCGGGGACTGGGCATTATTATTATATAGGAAGCAGAGCAGGCGGCCGTCTGTTAGAGGACAGAAAGGCTCAGGCTAACATGGACGTTTACTTCTGCTGCTGATACTTTTTAGGAGGTAAGAAAACCATTTTCTTTTTATTTAAACCTCCCTTTGCTTATAATAACCATTTACAAACAGGTTTAAACAACTTTTATCTTCCTACAGCTTGGATATGTTATTAATTAAACCTGTAATTAACCAAAATGTTAGGTTGAGGTGAGTAAAGTACCCCAAAATTATACTCAAGTAAGAGTAAAACTACTAAAACATATTTTTACTCAAAAGTAAAAGTTAGGCATCCAAGAGATTACAAAGTTTATGGTTTTATTCAGGTCTGGAAACCTCAAAGCGACCCTGATATTATATCATGTCTGATTGCTGGTAGGTCGTTCTTTTCTAAAATGCTGATATAAAGGAACACAAACGTTCCAAAAAGTTAGACTAGAATATTTTCCTAAAACTCTTGGAAATTAAAAAGATACTTTTTTGAGAAATAATTTTTGCTACTTTTGGTTCAGGTGTGGTTTTGGCTCCAGAATTCCTTTTTTTCTCCAGTCTAATTGTTGAATCATAAACTTTAAGTGAGGTAGTGAGTCCATTAGCACGCTAGCTTCTGTTCTGATTCTTTTGTGGTTTTCTATATGAAATAAGCTAATATAATATGAGCTTAAAACAAGTGCAAGCTTCATAGTAAGATTTTTAATCTTTACAGTAGTACACTTTTGCTAATCCACTGGTAATATGGCTAAATGTTGAAACCTCGGTGATCAACTGCTAGGAACTTTAAAAAGTTCCAGTTTTTGTAGCAGTTTTTTCTGATTTTTGAAGCGTTGACATTAATTTGAAATGAAGGGCAAGTTTTCCTGTCTTTCCTATTTTAATGACGGCTGGCCTGTGGGCTACATTGAATACTAAAAGGTGATCTATGCTTCCTTGAACAAGTTAGGATAGGGCTATACTGCAAACAGATGCACAATTATACAACTGTGCATCATTGAAAAGCAGAAGTGGAGCCTCCTGCACAACCAACAAGAATGCAGCCAGTGGTTTCTGGATAGCAAGTCAACAAAACACTTGTTTTTTCCAGCAGCCATTGAACATCTGTAAAACCAGCTGATCAAACATTCTGGAGCTCCACTTGGGTTGCTAGGTAACAGGGCTGGGCTTCCCTGGGGTTGCTAGGTAACAGCAGTGCCTGATTGTTGAGGTTTTTGACACAGCGCAAAAAACATAAATGTACTGCCCCCAAAAAAGGCTAAGTTGGCTTTTGCAAGCACTGGTGCTGTTTTTGGAAGTAGTTGAGACACAAATTTAAATACAAAAGTGTGCAAAATGTTTTAAGATCAGCTTAAGCAAAGTAAAACTTAGTGACATTTAATTTATGAAAGCTGATAATTGTGGCCTGATATTTTCTGACAGGAAGAGAACAGACAGCGGCCATGTCAGAGAAGAAGCCTCGGGGAGCCGACACTCGACCCAAATCTGGCCTCCGCAGCTGGAGTGCCGACAGCTACATCTGGCGGGGGAAGAAGCGTTCCCGGAGCTCCCGCAATGGATCCAGTCCCGGCGGGTCGGAGGCGGACGGTTCCGAAGAGCTCGGCATGCGGTCCACTTCCTGTTCCCGCCGGCGCAGAGAGCGGAAGTGCAGCTGCTGCGCTCTGGGTGACTCACTGATGGGTGGAGACGTGGACGGGGTGTGCAGGAAGGCGCTCCACCGGCGGTCTCTGAGGCAGAAGTTTCAGGACGCCGTGGGTCAGTGTCTCCCTCTACGCCATCACCACCACCACCATTACCACCACCCGCCCGGCTCGTCTCGCCCTTTCTCCGTACTGTTCTGGTCCAAAAGGAAGATCCACGTCTCAGAACTCATGCAGGAAAAATGTCCGTTCTCTCCCAAGTCTGAACTGGCCAAATGTTGGCATCTTATTAAAAACCAGGTGGCTCATCCAGGTTCCCTGAAGGACATGGAGACGCCACTGAAGCCCCGCGTGTCGTCTTCCTCTTCGCCGCCGCAGACGCCGCTTTCCTGGGAGGACATCTGCTGCTCGCCCGCGCCGCTGGAGGACTGGGACCCGTCCTGCCTTCACGGCAGACCGGATGGCGCCTGTGGCAACACTGACTACATCCTGGTCCCCGATCTGCTCCAGATCAACAACAACCCGTGCTACTGGGGCGTGCTGAACCGCTTCGAGGCCGAGGAGCTCCTGGAGGGCCAGCCGGAAGGGACGTTTCTCCTGCGGGACTCCGCCCAGGACGAATTCCTGTTCTCCGTCAGCTTCCGCCGCTACAGCCGCTCCTTGCACGCGCGCATCGAGCAAAACGGCAAGCGATTCAGCTTCGACGTGCGCGACCCGTGCATGTACCGGGATGTCAGCGTGACGGGCCTGCTGAGGCACTACAGCGACCCAGCCACCTGCCTCTTCTTTGAGCCGCTGCTCTCCAGGCCGCTGCCCAGGACCTTCCCTTTTCCCCTGCAGCACCTGTGCAGGGCGGTGATCTGCAGCTGCACCACCTACCAGGGCGTGGAGGGGCTGCCACTGCCGCCTCAGCTCAGGGAATACCTCAGACAGTACCACATCAAGTGTGACGAGGCCTGCGCCGCGTCGGTGCCCACAGCAGCCAACACGCAGGATCTGCACTGACGAGGAGGAAGCTACAAGTTAGGGATGCTAACAACTAATCTACTTATGATTAATTGTGGATTTATTAGATTCAAACTAGTTCTAATCAATTAACTAACTCGCTTAGATCTTCTTTTAGTGTTGTCGTTTGGCCGCCATCCAGCAGAGGGCGCCACTGGTCATCCTTAAGTAGCCGTTGATACAGAAACAAAGATGGCAGGCAAATCAGAACAGTCCAGAGTCCAGTGTGGGATGGAAAATGCACTTTATGCTGTTCTGTTTTGAATTATAAACACTTGGCAACCTCTTTAAGTTTTTAGCAACTTAAGAGGTTCATGTTTGGTTATTTTTTATAAATATGTCTAAGTTTAATAATGTGAGAGAACCACATTATTCTGTTTATTCATTTATATTTAATACACGTGACAAAAAAATAATGTTACAATTAAAAGATGTTTTTGTTTTTCTTTAATTCAGCATATGAAAATGTTGCCTTTTATATAATGCGAAGATGGTCTGCCTTTGTCAGAAAACTCAGGCTTTTAAGAAAATGGCCGCTTATCAATACGTCATTAGTCAGTCAACTTCAGATTAACTAATTATTCGATAGCTTGCATCTCCAATTGAAGTCCATTCTGTGGGACAATTTTATCACCATTTCAAACAAAAATTGGCTCTATAATAATTTAACAAAAAAAGCTACTGTACAGCTTACCTAATAAATTATTATTGATTTTGTAAATATAAGCACCAAAATAGCCACTTTAATAGACTGAAGCACATTGCAAAAGTATTCAGAACCGTTTTACAGACTTCATAATAATGTATTTTATGTAAAATAGTCTTTAATCATAAAGTGTAAAGAATAAGCTACATGGTTTTCAACTTTTTTTTCTACCAAAAAATATCTGAAAAAGACTGGTGTTTATTTGTATTCAACATGGTGGCCACCATCAATTTATATTAAATATATACATTAATGGTGGCCACGCTTCTGCTAACAGCAGAGCAAATTTTTCGTGAAGTTCGTCAAGTTTGCTAACTTTAAAAACATTTAGCGCTCTTACTTTCTCCCAAATTTATTTCTCTGGATCAATTTCAAAACCCCAATTTACTTGTTTGCTTTGTAAACCTTCAGCTGGATAAATTTAAGCAACTGTTTTAAAGGTTTTGGCTATCAACTTTTAGGATTTCTTTATGCAGTTTTATTCATGCTCTTATTTTGAAGAGGGAGGAGACTGTTTAGGCAGCGGTTCTGTTTCTCTCATCTCACGTACTTTCCCTTTTTTCCCCTCTGGATAACCATTTAAAATGAGTACAAAACAAAACACGAACAGTAGAGAACAAGATTTAAATATAAAAACAATATCTAAGGACACTATATAACATGTAAAATGTAAAATTAAATTAGTGCCCGACGGTTGCAGTTTTTCAAAGGCTGATATAATTTGAACTGAAGTTAGCGCTAGCATTAGCTTCTCCTTCTTACTATCACATTATAATAAAGGGAAAAAAGGGCTACTACAAGAAAAATACTTTGTGTACCAAAACACTTGGAAGATTTGAGCCTAATTAAAAGCAAAAAGGTTCAGATTTTCATCTCTAAAACTAAATCTTGAAAACCATGCATCCTTTTTTCCACTTTACTTGTTTACTACTTTGTGTTTGTAATGTCAAAAAGTTCAGGGGTAATGAATACTTTTTAGTATAGCAATGTGCCCGACCCTAAATGTTGTAGCATTCCCCCAAAATCACACCTTATGCCTTATTCAAGCTGCACCTTTCATCACCCTTAAACTTCCCTGTCGCTGCAGGTAATTGTTGGGCATTTTTGATCATTTGGACTGTTATACCTCCAGATAAGGGACAGTTGCGGTTGTTTCACATGGATAGCTTATTTTCTAGACTGTGGCAGGCTTTTATTATTTTGATGCCCAATATTCATGAATCCAGTCTGCCTAAAACTAGCTTTGCATCTCAAACAGATTTCCTCCCATCGCCACCAGAAAATGGCGTCATTTCTCCACTTTCACTTGAGCAGATGGTCATAAAAACAGTGCAAAAACATTCCTTTCGCATTTAACTGTTAAACAAAAAAATAATAAAAAGTGTTTATTTGTAGGTCATCTGATTCTTTTGGGAAGAATTTAGGAATAAAATCAAATATAATTCTGCATTTGGGCCACTAGATGGCGCCAGAACTTAAACCTCATGCACTGAAACATCATGTTTGGCAGCTTTAGCTTACACACAATTGTATGTTTACTTCATTAACGGTTTTATTTTTGGGCATTTTCACCTCACTGATAAACAAACCAATAAAAATCCTTTCCACCGTCTCTGTGCTGTTATTGTTTCTCAGGACTCTCTCCTCTATGGAGCGTTTTAGGTTCAGCAGCTTGAATCATGCTTTGTTTTTGTTTCTGCTGTCATCTTTAGACAAGCTAATGATATGGAAAATGTTACTTAGAAGCACCAAGCTGCAAAAGTACAACAAAGAAACAATTTATCCACCCTCCTTTGCAAAGGACGGCTCTAAATGGCAGAGCAAATTGAAAGATAAGGGCATGAAAGTTCTGCTTTTTGATGGGATTCAGGTTTTTTTTTGTGAATGCATGAGTCATTCTAACAAGTACAAAAATGACCTCAAGGGATTTTATTTGTCCCTTTTTACTGAAAAGAGTGCTCCATTCTACCATTTCTGGATAAGGATTGGATAGTTTACCTGATGCAACAATTAATAATTAATTAACTCAACTTATAATCACTCTTCAGACTGGTCAGTTTTAAAAAATTGACCAATTTTCTAAAATTAATCATTGAATTGTTTTTTCCTCTTATGAAATGACTAAGGCTCATAGAAGTGATCATATTTTGCCAATGTTGTAAGGTAAAAAATAAATAAAAGTACTTTGTTAGTGTACTTTGAGGTGTCTGTGCTTCTGACTTTTCACAGATGTTTTAGGAAAAACACCTGTACTTTCTACTCCTTACATTGTCACATATGACTCGTTACTTACACGATGAAAATAATGATGTGGTAATTTGCTCTGTATTAATCCTTACGCTGTTTATACTGTGTTTTTACACAAAAATCAAAACAATAGCTTTAAAACTTCTTAATTTATTCACGTGTCAATAAAAAAGTATCTATATGAAGCAGCGTAAGGATAAATGAAACAATAATCCTGATAATGCCTTTTACGTTTTTCATAGGCGTATTTTATGCCTGTGCTGTCCTGGTCATGAGTTTTCGATTTTCCACCAGCTAGACAGCAAAATAACGACGCTCCAATAACCAAACTTCTCTTTCTTTTTGCTGGTTTATTGAAGAATGGCCTCTGACCACTTTGGCCATCGTAAACTGAAATACACAAGGCATGGTGTTAGCTGACAAACATTGAAAATTAGCAATCAAACAATAAAAATCTTTTTCATGAATGACTTAAACATACAAATTATTCACACTACAGTAACACGAAACAAAGAGACATTTATTATTTTCACCTTTAACCAATACTTACGAACACATCTTGTCTGAAACACACGACGTGTCAAGGCAATAATCAGCTTAATCTAGGAACTCTAAGGTGTTACGTTCCACCATCTTGGATCTCACAAGATTTTCACAGACTTGCTGGTCCAGTTTAGTTTGCATAATGTCTGAAAGAGAAATTTATGCCACTAGATGTCACTCTTTCATCTTTCTAAGATTATGTACTCAAATTAGGGAAGTAGAAATCACTTGTTTATAAAAACTAATAAATATTTAAGGGGAAACAGTAAAGCTCGTAAAACTTTACTGTTTTAGTTTGTACTTTGTTGTAATGAGATAAATATATGATCCTGAAATGAAGAAGTCTTTCCAGCATGGTCTCGGACACCGAGGAGCCTTTTGTATTGATTTTCCAGAACCGCTACATAAAATATTAATGATCCGGAATCAATTTTTCACATTTCAAAGCTAATATTTATTATCAGATGCATGATGTATTTGAAATCCATGTGGAAAGAATGACAATTTACTCTTTATATTTTGATTTATCAATCAAACTTTGTTGGAGTCAGACAGCAAGCGGGGTTTAAGAAGCTTTTCATTTGTTAAAAAAAATTAATCCATCAAGTTTTTCGTGTACAAATATGCTTAAAAGGATGTAATATTTAAATAGAAATGTTAACACAAAATCATGTGCTTTATTTTTATGAGCCACCTTTGAGTTTGGAAATACTGAAAAGATTGAAATTCATTTCTGATTAATTAAGACCATACTAGCTAAATAAATAAAGATATTCTGTATTTCATGCCTAAATTACATATATATGTATTCATTTTCTATGAAGTAACTGCATTTCTTATTGCCATATCAAGATTTATTTATCTATCATAAATATGTGTTTAATAACTGTTCATTTTTCTCTATGAATGCATTAATAAAAACAGAAATATAGAAAAGTAAACAACAAAATCAATATAATAAAAAAAAGACAAAACGTTTCATTTGACAAAAATATCGTTTTTACCATCTCTGGGGTTAAGTTCAATGTTTAATTGAGTTTAAATCAACTTTAAAAATGTTTGAGATTCTGTTTAATAATATAATAAAAAATGTCCGCCGGAAGTTAGTCTGAAAAGAAAGTAATAAAATTAGCAAAATTCTATTAATCTATTTAAAAAACTAATTAGAAAATCAAAATCCAGAATATCCATGAAAACCCCTCCCCTTTGATGGGAGTGGTTTACGCTGTTACGTCATTACGTAGCCGGCGGGAGTTGTGACGCAAGGCTTCCTTGTTTTTAATTCAGCGCGGGAGTTCCATTGGAGGAAAGTGAGAGCGCTTTTGCTAACTTCTGTTTTAAACCTTGTCTTAGCTGCCAGTATAACCGCTTTAAGTCGTTTGAGTTCTATGTCTGCCGTTTGTGGACCTCACCGTTCAGTTTAAAGAAGTTTTAACCCTGAAAAATATATTTTAAACTTAGCGTTAGCTTCGCTGCTGTTAGCTGAACTCAGAAATAGCATTGACAGCTAGCATAACAGTGTTGTACAGAGTTGTTACAGTTGTGTAACGTATTTATGTTAATATTTTAGTGATTTCTTTTATTTGTGTGTTCAGTCTGGTTGACTAAAATGCCCTGCGAAAGGAAGCCGATGCGCTACGGCCACTCGGAGGGACACACCGAGGTCTGCTTCGATGACACCGGGAGGTAAGTTTATCCGTTTTCTGTAAATATGAGCAAATGAAAACCACAAATACTTTGACTTGGACCAGTTTAGATGCTGGACTCGTTTTTTTGCTGGACCTGTGCGCCGTCAAATCCCCTCACAGGCCACGGATCTGCAAACAAAGTCAAACGGAAAATTGAAAATGGATAGTGTTGGTTGTTCTTGCATTTAGGAGATATTTTAAGCTTATTTTCTGAAATGTTACCATGCAAAAGCCTTTCTGTTTGGTACCAAAAAAACAAGTTCTCTCTTACAGAAAACTAATTTTGTAATTTAGCTCCCTTGTTACAAGGTTTGTTATTATTTTGTTGGGTTTTTTTTGTCATCAGTTTTTTGGATTCCACATGCTGGTTGATGTCCTTACAAAGGTTTTCATGCCCTTCCCCTTTACAAACAAAAGTTTCACTGTATTTCTCTGGAAAGCAGTTCAGGTTGAAGGAAAACTATGCGTGTATGGCTGTTAGAATAATTTATATATGTACATGTAAATAAGCTAACCATTTTGGATTTTATTTAGGTCAATCAGAGTAAAGGGGGCAGGTTTTTCATTTTTCTCTTCCATAATAAAACACGTTGAAATGTGTGCTTAGAAAAAGACAAATTATGCATTTAATTTAGAGTCTTAATGTCATTTAATCCACAAACTGTCGGATTCAAAAATGTCATAAAGAAAAATATTTGATCATTTTTGATTTAAAAACTTTTTTCCAGGTTTATCGTAACATGTGGAAACGATGGCGATGTTCGGATTTGGGAAAGCCTGGATGATGACGATCCAAAGTTCATCACCGTTGGGGAAAAGGCTTACTCCCTCGCACTCAAGGTTCGCCTCTTCTGTTAGATTGCAGCCTTCATGTTGTCGCCAAAACTGATAAATCGGAGTGTGTGATTGTGGAAAACTTTTGTCTTTTGTTTCCACACAGAAAGGCAAGTTGGTGACGGCGAGCTCCAGCAACACGGTGCAGATCCACACGTTTCCCGACGGCGATCCGGATGGCATCCTGACGCGGTTCACCACCAACGCCACTCACGTCACCTTCAACCGCAGCGGCACCAGAGTCGCCGCCGGCTCCAGGTGACTGACACCAGAAATGCCCAAGAGATAATTTTATCATGAATGTTTTGTTCCCAAACAACTGGCAACTTCTCCAGTTAGAGTTAGAAATCAACTGATATGGGTTCTGGTTTAAAAAGTTTCATTGGCTTAAATTTCATACCAATTATTTTTGTTTTATTGGATAAGAAGTGGGAACCAAATTTTCATAACTTATTTGACTCTAAGGGGATAATAACCTTTTTCTTTCTGAACCTATGGCCCAAACGTCAAAATTTTGTTTCATTAGACCATCATACTACTAATAAACATTAATGGTTTATTAGATCAAAATTAGTTCCAATCGATTAACCAATAATGTCCATTTTAGATCTTCGTTCAGTGTTGTAGTTTGTCCACCATCCAGCAGAGGGCGCCACAGGTCATCCTGAAGCGGAGCTGTTGATACAGAAATCAAAGATGGCGGCCATGCTAGAGCGGAAAAGACAAACGGTCCAGAGTCCAGTGTGGGATGAAAAATGTACTTTATGCTGTTGTGTTTTGAAACATAAATACTCGCTATTAAATTTTCACCTTAATGGCGCTAATTTAGTTGAGCTACACGACAGAACAGTGCCAACTTTTCTATTAAAAAGTTACTGATGCGCTACTAAGACATGGTTGAGATGACAGAAAACTGGAGATTACCCAGAAAAATGGAAAAAGACATGATTTTGAGGGCTTTGGTGAGTTAAGGCATTTAATTTAGCCACGTTTTATTGTTTCTACAGGAACAGCCACAAGTAATATGTTTGTATTAATTTCTCTGTTCATGAGGAATTAAGTCAATACATTTAGTACAACTGACACAAATAATGGTAAGATTTAAATTATATAACCCCTGTATGTTATGGAAATATCGGCCATATTGACAAGAGAAAACTCAGGTTTTAACAACATGGCAGCTTATCAGTTACTCATTTTTGGTTCGTTTCAAATTCAGAAATACTTTATTAAATGCTGTTGTAACTCCTATACATTCAAACTCTTCAAATTGTTATTATGAATGGTGATGGCTAAGATCAGCCATCTTTAGATCAACTCATTGACAACTTACATCCTTACTCAAATTTCAAAAATGAAAAGTAGTTTTCTCTTCTTACGTAGAGAATTTAATCTTATGGGCACGAGAAACCTTCACAAAATGCTTTTTTTTCTCCGCTTAGCTTCAGAGTTATATTCATGCTCCAGAGATTTTTCCACATGTCGGTTTTACTTTGTGAATCCGTCCGTGTCTGCTCTGCTGTGATTTGATTTCACGTTGCTGCTGCTGCAGCTGCAACCCGCCTGGCAGACAGAGAGCGCCTCTTCGGGTTGATTGGCTGTGATTGGAGCAGGATGTGCGTTTCCTGCATGAATTGATTCGTTTTGAGCAGCTTGATCACAACAATAGAAGCTCAGGACATGAAGCTGCATCGATGCTGCTGTTTTCTGGCTAATGAGGCCTGTTGTGTTATCGCTCCCTGAAATTCTGGCTTCGCCGCCGCCAGAGGAGGAAGTCCGGATTATTTTTCCTGTTTTCTCTCACCGTGACGTCATGAAGTTTTTATTATTCTCCTGATTTTGTTTTTTGTTGTTTTTTTTTACTCAGTGACTTCATGGTGAAGGTGGTGGAGGTGTCAGACAGCAGCCAGCAGAAAACACTGCGGGGTCACGAGGCGCCCGTCCTCAGTGTGACCTTTGACCCTAAAGATGAATACCTGGTGAGAAAAAACCAAAACTCTTTTCTTTAGTAGATTTTTACTCAGGCATAAACTGCATAATTTTCTTTTCTTATTTTAATGGTAATTATTTAATTTATTTTCTATATTTTATTGTAGTACATTTATAAGTAATAATGGTACAAATAATTTATCATTTTTTATATTACCAGGAATTATAAGATTAAATAATTAAACTTTTTTGCAATATTTTATTTTAGTGCATGTCTTAATAAAAATAGTACAAATTATTTCTAATTTAAAAAAAAAACTTTTTTATAGTACTATTACTAATAATAATGATAATAATCCAAGTGCAATAAATATGTTACAATGCTTTTATTACAGATTAATCATCAGAATGATACTTTATACAGTTTTATTTCAGTATTTTATTATGGTATATTACACCTGAAATTAGACAAAATTAACTCAAAAATAACTTAAAATGTCTTTTTGTTAGAGAAACAATCTGTCAAAGGAACCAGTCATTTTAAAAATAATTTTTAATGAATTACTTACTAAAAACAAGTTCCTGCATCCTGCTGAAAAATTACCTGTAAGTTATTTTTGTTTTATTTCAGATGTTATAAGATATTTACACTATAAAACAGACAAAAATACCTGGTGAGATTTTGTGTTTTTGCAGTGTAAATGTTTTGCAGATCAAATTAGGAAGTAATTTCACTTAATTAAATAAAATTAATCTATTTCGACATAAATTTAGAGCCATGTTCTGAACTGATTGGTGTACCTGAGGGGTAAAGATGATAAACTTGTTTTTCGTTAATCCATTTGCACCGTCTGGTCTCTGTCAGGCGTCTTCCAGCTGCGACGGCTCGGTCGTCGTGTGGAACATCGAGGAGCAGGTACGTCTGATTCCCATCAGCCAGGGGTGAATAAACTCTTTGTTTCATGGGTCAAGAAACACCGGGGGTTTAGAGTCCAATAAAAATAACTGAAAGAAACAAAGTTTCTTTCAGTTAATAATCAAACAAAATAATCAAACAAAGTTTGATTATTTGGTTCCAATTATAAGATTTTAATTGATCTGTAATAATTTTACCCTGATTAAAAATAAAAAGTCTGAAAATCTGCTGGGGTTTGAGGCAATTTGTATAATTTTGAATTGCACTTATGCCTGTCATGGTAATAAAATTTGCTTTAGTTTATCCCAGAAGTTATTGCGATAAACGATAATGTTGTTGCTTTGAGATCATTTTCCAGTAATCTGTCGGTTATGGCGTAGTAATGCATTTGCAGATATCAGTAAACTTTAAATTCTAATGAACATTTAACACTGGAACTGGAAGGCTTTTTAATATCCAGAATAAAGAAACAAAACAACAAATAAAATGAATTATGAAGTCTGTGTAAACAAAATTGTCCTTCAATAAAAGGTTTAGTTGAGACCAAAACACCAGACGGAAAACTTTTCATCATCCAGAGAGAAAAACAATAAATCATGCTTTAATTAACATGCTGTTGATTGGTTTGTTGTGACATTTCTTATTTTAGTCGTGGGCCCCGTTCCATAAGCAATTTCTTCAGTTTTTATCCTTGTTTTTCTTAGTTTTGTTTTTTTTTTTGAAAGCATAATTTTCCCGTCTCCTCTCAGACTCAGGTGACCAGCTGGCCGTTGCTGCAGAAAACAAACGACGTCAGCAACGCCACGTCTCTGTGCCGCTTGGCGTTCCAGCCTGCGGCTGGGAAGGTGGGTCAGCCGGGATTCACTGAGCGGCCGGATTAGAAAGGCACAGATCATCTGAAAGATGTCTTCATGTCAGTTTTTAGCTGTTCCAGTAGAAACCAGAGTCCACCTGTACGAGCGGGGATCCTGGGATCGCGTCGGCTCGCTGTCCGATGAGCTGCTCACGCAGGTGGGAACAAAACGGGAATCTGCTGCGCTGCCAGAAATGATTGAATTTCAGTTTGCTGTTTTGGGAAAGTGCTTGATATTCAATCTGCAGAGTTTTGTAATAAAGTGCAATCTAACGCTTCATTAAATGCCTAAATTTGGAAAATGTTGTTTACAGTTAAAACTAGATATTTTAATACACTGCAAAAACACAAAACCTTGCTGAGGATCTTTGGTCTTGTTTCAATTGCAAATATCTTGGTGCACTTGAAATAAAACGAAATAAAACTTACAAATAACTTTTTAACAAGATGTAGCAGCTTTTTTAGCTTGTAATAATTGTAATAATTTCAGATAACTACTTTTTAATAATTCCTTAATACTGATGAAAAAGTACTTGCTCCATAAGCAGGTTATTTTACTTATAACGTGGAAAAATTTATTTTTATAATTGAAATAATTCCAGTGCAACTAGTATTGTTTTATTAATCAATATTAGACAATTATTGATTAAAATCAAGCTCTTGTATCTTGCTGAAAAGTTGCTTGTTAGTTAGTTTTGTCTCATTTAAAGTGAAGTAAGACTTTTGCACTTGAAACTACAAAATACTTGGTGAGATTTTGTGTTTTTGCAGTTTAAACCTACTAAGAAAACAAACTTTTCCTTCTCACAGGTTAAATCACATTAAATATTCTTGTTTTAGGTCAGTTAGATTCACTAAAATTATTTCTATTTGCTAAATATCTCAAATTTAAAAATTGGATTTTACATTAAGGTATTGAAATTGGGAGATTTGTTTTAAGTTTGTGTTTTATTTTCAAACTAATCAGATGGGGACATTTCAAGACAAAATGCTGTAGAACGTAGAATCTATCACAAGATGTTATAACGACTAATAATAATTGATATCATGTAATAGTGGATTGAAACTGTCATTTATATATTTTTTTTCCTCCGAAGTGATGCTGGAAAAGTTTTAAAACTTTCCTTGAAAGTGCTTGTAAAGTCTTGAATTTCACTTTGGGAAAAGTGTCTGACTGGAAACGCTGGTCCAGCCGTGAAGAAGCGTTCTGGAAAGTTTCTTTTCTCTCTCTGCAGCCCGTGAACGTGGTGGCCTGGTCTCCTTGCGGACGCTTCCTTGCAGCCGGCGCCGTCGGAGGTTTGCTGACCATCTGGGACACGGACAGCCGGCTGGTGGTGGAACGGTGCGGCCCAGAGTCGGATCTCTTAGGAAGCGTGTTTATGGTCGTCGTTCTTAGAGGTGGAATGTGTTTCCTGCAGGCAGAAGCATGAGAAAGGATTCACGGTGTGCGGCTTGGCCTGGCATCCATCTGGCAGCCAGATTGCCTACACGGACACGGAGGGCTGCCTGGGCCTGCTGGACGGACTCGGCACCTCCGGTACCGGTACCGGCTCCACCAAGGTACCGCCGCCTTCCACCGCCACTCTGCTGTCCCCTTCGCCATGCAGGAAGCTCTTCCTGAACTGGTTTACTAATTTTTAATAAGATTTCTATTGGTACAGTTTTATTCATTTAAATAAAATTTCTAAATGTATTTGTGGAGTTTTACTCATTTTATATAACATTTCTGATGGTTTTAATGATTTTTAAGTACAATTTGTGACTGAATTTGCACGGCTTCAGTCATTTTAAATCACATTTCTGTTAGTATTTGCACAGTCTTACTCGTTTTAAATAATATTTCTGCTGGTATTTGCACATACCTTTAGTTTGCACAGTTTTATTTTCACAAAAAGTATTTTTTTAATGCACATTTGTACATTTTTAAAAGTTCTCCCAACCGTCCTACTCTTATACTTATATCCTTTTTTCAGTTCTTTTTAATTTTGTTTTTATATATTTTTATCTATCTAAATCCCCCGATTTTTTTTAAATTTTTTTACTTTTAACCAAATCTATTAGACTCCTGCTTTGCTCAGTTTGCTCCACCAGTTAATCGAAGGCGATGAGATTCATTTCCGTCCAACAGAATGACTACATATAGTTTCTATTTTGTCTTCAGGCTCCAGCTGCGAAACCTGCTAACGGCTACGATGACCTGTTTGACGAGGATGACGACAGACTGATGGATGAAGGACTCAGTGACGCCAATTCACCAGTAAAGAAGGCGGTGGCGGCGGCGGAGGAAGAGGACGATGACGACTTCCTGATCCCGTCCACGGGTCGAGTGAGGAACAGAGGTGCCATCCTGGACGATGAGAACTCGCTGGGTGAGGAAGAGTTGGATCGTTTCAGGTGTTTTCTGTACCTGCCGTTTAGCTACAGGAGCAGAAAACACGACCCTGAGATGCAACTGTAAGACGGGAACAAAAGCTTTAAACAACTTCCAGTTACATTCCTGGACTTTGAGCTGATATTTCAAAATTTACACGTTTTATTCCAGTATTTAAATCTAATTTACCTGGAACTTGCACGTTACACTCTGAAACTGACATGTTACCATCTGGAACTTGCAGGATGCATTTCAGGAATTACAAAATACACTCTAGAAATATCCGTGTTTCCATAGAGAACTTGTAGGCTCCAGACTTTCAGCTTATGTTTAATTTACTGGTTACATTCCTTGAATTTCGTGTTTTTGTCTAAAAACTGCAGGTTAACATTTGGTAATTAAAGGTGACATTATAGAACTTACTTATATGCTACTTTCCAGAATTACTTTCTAGAACTTTACCCTGCTTTGTTGACATTTTACGCCATTTTTCAGAACTTGATCGCAACTTTTTAAAAAGTAGCATTAAGTTTAAAAAGAACTTAATACTTCATTTTAGATTCTGTATACTACTTTTTAGGACTTTAAGCTGCTCTTTAGAAAGTGCAGGCTACTTTGAAGTACCTGCATGCTACGTTCTGGAGCGTGCATTTTTCAACTCTTCTTAACATTCCCAGAACCTTAACTGGTGCAGATTGCTCAAATTCCTATGTGGGAAAACTAACCTGCAAGTTACAGAAACTGATCTGCGTGCTACTTTTTAGAACTTGCATGTCAACAGACAAAGTCAAACAGATTGTTTGAATTTGAAAATTAAAATTTTTAGAACAGTCCGGAAAGTACCAGATTGTCTGTGTTCAGCGCAGAGAAGATCTGGGAAAGGATTGGCTGCTTACTGCATCTTTAATCAGAATGTTTTTAAATGCGACACATTAAATTCTAATGAATTTCTAAACCTGTCGCTGTTTCAGCGTAGACATGTCTGAAGAATGTGTTTCTTTGAAAAGAGTTCTGTTAAACTTGAAGGTTTTTTGTTCTTATGCTCTAATTTCAGACACAGGATCCCTTAAACTCGGTCAAGATAAGTTTGGGGACGATGATGATGACGACGCCGGCAGCTCTGTGGCCCCGGCGGCGCCACTGCCGCCGCCGCCGCGCCCCGTCTACGACGGCCCGGTGCCGACTCCTCCCCAGAAGGCCTTCCAGCCCGGATCCACTCCAGCTCACCTCACTCACCGCTTCATGGTAGGACGCCCGGACTCTCACCTCCATTTTCCCGCCGTGGGTTTCCTCCCTCATGCAGCCTAAACTGTCCAGATGTGGAACTCTGTGGGGATAGTGCGAGGCTACAACGACGAGCAGGACAACGCCATCGACGTGGAGTTTCACGACACCGCCGTGCACCACGCCATGCACCTCACCAACTCCCTGGGTCACACCATGGCCGACCTTTCCCAGGAGGCCGTGCTGCTGGCCTGCCCAAGCACCGACGACCTCGCCAGGTGAGGCTGGATTGGGCGATGCGGCTGAAAAACGTATCGCGATATAAGCGTTTCACATGAGTTGATATCGATAATTAGAGCTTTTTTGTTTTAAATATCTGAAAAACTGACTTCCAGTTTTCACTCCACGCCGTTTTTTTTTGTTTGTTTTTTTTTTTTTTGAGCAGTTAAGAGGCACAGTGGTGACACCTGAAACTGCTGCAGATTGTTGCTAGGTAACCAGCAGTTACTCTGCAGGCTGTTGCTAGGTAACCAGAGTGTGAGATAGTCGAAGCTTGTCAGTGCCTGGTACCACCAGGATACTTTCACATTTTCTTTTTGTGTTTCGTTTTAATCATAAATGAGCGTATGATTTATGAATTATGTAAAATTATATTTCAATATTAGGGAGGAATCTTCCATGTCCTCTTCTGCATCTTGACAGAAACCAAACTGTAATTAGATTTATATCCATGGAGAATACATATTTTACATATTAAAATTTTCTCAGCTTTAATTTAAAACCATATTTTATAAAAGTTGAATAAGAAATAAAGACGCTATGATCATTATTTTTGAACAATTCCTGCTCTTCCACATTGGAACAGTCCGATTTTTTTTTTTTTGATTTTTTTTTGGACGTTACTCGCGATCGCAATAATTTCCGTTTGCGTGATTTATCACTTTTGTCTCTTTCTACCTAAATTTGTCTTCAATCAGCTGCTTTTGTCTCAACTAATAGTTTTTTTTGAAAGACAGATAAGTTTACAGTATCTTCATATATTCATTTTGTTTATTGTTTGTGTTTTGTTTATTTATTTTGCATATTTAAAATGTCTTTCGGTGTTAAATATTTGTTAGAAATGAAAGTTTATTGATATTTGATCACGTGTTCTGGCGTTATTATGCCATTACCGCTACATTACTGCAAGTGGCCTCAAAACAAAAATATTATTGTTTATCACAATAATTGTTATCGTGACAGGTAATGGCGCGTCACTAGCTTTAGCGGCTAACAGGCGCTGTCCTCTCCAGTGATATGTATCGATGGTTTCCTCCAGTTCCAGTGAACATCTCTAACTTCTCCTGTTTGTTCCCAGTAAGCTGCAGTGCCTCCACTTCTCCTGCTGGGACACCAATAAGGAGTGGATGGTGGACCTGCCGCAGGGCGAGGACGTGAAGGCGCTGTGTCTGGGTCAGGGCTGGGCGGCCGTCGCCACCAGCGCGCTGCTGCTGCGGCTGTTCTCCGTCGGTGGCGTCCAGAGGGAGATCTTCAGCCTGCCGGGGCCGGTGGTGTGCCTGGCCGGCCACGGGGAGCAGCTGCTGGTGGTTTACCACCGAGGTACGACCCAAACTCACTCCAACACGGAGGTTTCCCCGAGTCAAGCAAAGCCGCAGGCTGGAGTTTTCTGCAGAAAAGAATTAATTTTAATCATTTCTGTGTTTATTTGCCTGAATATTATCCTACTGAGTTCAGTTCTTTTGCAGATTTTGTATTTAAAATATGCTGATATTTCAAATTTCATGCGGGGCTGACACGATTAATTGTGATTAATTGATTATTGAATTAATCAACTAATTTAGTAATTGGTTAATCATTAACTAAAGCAATTTGCAAAAGGCAATTTGCTGAGAGAATAATATATTGTCACCTTCCTAAAATAATTGCCTGACAAATTTTTTGCCAAAAGTTATTTATTTATTTCTAAATAAATATTTATTTAAATAAATATTTATTTTAAATAAATAAATATAAATAATTAACTTTTGTCAAAAAATTTAATAATTTTTTTAATAAATAATAAACAGAAATTCTAAATAATTTCTATTTATTTAGAAATATTTATTTCTAAATAAATATTTATTTAAATAAATATTTATTTTAAATAAATAAATATTTATTTAAATAAAAAAAATTTGATTTTATGTACTCAGTATCGTTTACTGAGTACATGATACTCAGTAAAATTAATCTCCTATCAAACATCAATTATTAGTCACAAAATACAGAATAATTTACCGTATTGTTTTAGCTGCAGATGAATCCTTTCCTACAAACGACGAAGCTTTCGCCAAAGGAATGCTGTTATACCATTTCAGTGATCGATTAATCTGACTATTAATTGGTTGATAAATTGTTGCGTTTTAGTCAATAAAATGTTTATTTCCTTATTTGAAAAACTAATTGTTTGTTTATTTGCATATTTAACATATTTCTAATGTATAAAAAGGTTTAATAAAAAATCTGAACAATGTGCCAATTTGTTTTATGATCAATCAGTTGATCTTCAGAAGAATCGATTACAACAATGATCACAGTTTCTGCCCTCGGTTCACTCTACAATGTTCCTTTGGAAGAAAAACAGGCCCACAGCATCACACGTCTTCAGCCGTACCAAACAGATTTGTTGTTGAGAATCTCAGTTTGCGTCTCATCTGACTAAAGTTCGCAGCTCCTAATTAACATCCTGGACGTATTTGGCAAACTCCACGTGTTTGTGTTTGTGCTGGTAGGATGGAAAAAGCCTTTTCTTGGCTTCATTTCTGATCCAGTTTGCATATAAATGGCGTCTAGTGGTTGTCATGGAGACAGGTGAGCTGAGTATGTTACAGATCTAGACGAATGGCCAGGTCTTGTCGTTTCACTTTTTTCCCTCGTTATCCACCTCCTCTGTCGGTTTTGATGGGTCCAAACCGTTCAAAGATGAACAGGCTTTCAAAATGGCCGCCCTTGAATCGTATCGGTGCTCATGTTGTTTTGCTGCACGCCCTCAGCGACGGGTTTCGACGGAGAACAAGCTCTCGGCGTTCAGCTGCTGCAGTTTGGCCGCAGGAAGAGGCAGCTGATGAACGGCGAATCGCTGCCCCTCTCCCCCAAGGCGTACCTCTCCTGGGCTGGATTCACCGCCGAAGGTCAGAACCCGGACGAAGCTCCTCACGTCTGAATGAGAAGTTTGGTTTCAGAGCCGGTTTCTCGTCTTTTCAGGCACGGCGTGCTACGTGGACTCAAACGGGCTGGTGCGGATGCTGAACCGCGCGCTGGGCAACACGTGGACGCCGGTTTGTAACACCAGAGAAACCTGCAAGAGCAAATCGGATCATTACTGGGTGGTCGGGGCGCACGAGAACCCCCAGCAGCTCAGGTGAGCCTCAGACTCTCACAGCCTGAGCGTGAAAAGTGGAAGAAGCTTTTCTGTTCCAGCATAGATCACTGCTGAGAGAAAAGATGATTGTATATGGAGAATAAAGTGTTTTTATGCTGAAAATAATTATATCGCAGCTCAAAATATTAGAATATCCTAAAAAGCTAATTTTTTTTTACTCTTTTCAAAAAGTTAAACTCTTTTAGATTCGTTACATATGGAATGAAATATTAAAAACTTTTATTGTAAATTTTATTATCCTGGTTTACAGACAATGAAAACCCAAAATTTGGTGTCTTAGAATATCAGAATATTACACAAGATCAATTTTTTTAAAAAGTATGTTTTAAAGAGCATGTTCAATTGTATCCCAGGGCTTCAACTAGCAATTATTTCAGATTAAAAAATTTGTGACATTAAAAATAAAAAGTTTCCAATAATCAAACATCTATGGACGATTAGGGTCATATGAAAAAAGATTCTGGCTTTCTTTCCCCTCAAAATTTTATGTTTTTAAATCCTATTTCTTAATTTTTTGTCACAGATTTCTGACCTTCACATCAGAATTAGTGCTTTTTTCCTCTGAATTATGACGTTTTTTTCTCAGATCTTTTACTTTTATCTGAATTGTGACTTTAGTCTTATAAAAAAAAAAGTAAATTATGAAAAAAATTCTGATTTTTTTTTTTTTTTTTTTTTTTTTTTTTTAATTCTCACTGGCACTAACCCTCTTCCATAACCTCCTGTTCCAATTTTTATTACCTTGAATTTGAGTCTTGGGCCACAAAAAATCAGTCCAGTGGCAGCAAATGGCCCTCGCACCACACTTTGAACACCATTGCTTTTACTTATTCGCAATAATAAAACCGTTCCATTTCACGCTGTGTTTAGTGAGTCTATAAAATACATGAGTTTCATGATACTCTTTTTTTTTTTTTCTTTTTTAGCAGTTCTTGTTTACGGTTAAAATTTTGACATCAAGTTGATTTTATTAATTTTTTTATTTGTGTTACGATTTGAATGCATTCAGGTGCATCCCATGCAAAGGCTCCCGGTATCCTCCCACTCTGCCGCGGCCGGCTGTCGCCATCCTGCCGTTTAAGCTGCCGCTGTGTCAGACCAGCACAGAAAAGGGACAAATGGAGGTGAACACATAAAAAACCCAACACATGTCGGCAAACAGCTTCACTCTTTTCATTTTGTTTCTGAGGCATACTTGTTTGTTGCAGTGGAACAGTTTCAGGAAGTAACTCCTGAATTTTCCGTCCTCCATCTTGCTTCCAGGAGCAGTACTGGCGATCCGTTCTCTTCCATAATCACTACGGCTTCCTGTCCTCCAGCGGCTACGAAGTCGACGAGGCTGCGCAGACGCAGTCGGACAAGGAGCAGCAGGAGCTTCTCATGAAGATGTTTGCTGTGAGTAAGAGGGAACATGAACCTTAACAATACATTAAAATACTCTAAAATACACATTTTATACTTCCATTTGGGTTTTGACTGCTTCTAAAAACAAACAAAAAAATAGAAAAATAAACCATCCAGCTGATTTTCAGCAATAAGTTTTTTATGTTTTTTGGTATCTGGAAAACAAACCATTTTAAAAACCTTCCTAATGTAACGTCCCAAATCAGAAGGCATTGACCTTTCACCTACTAACCCCAGCCAAGCCCAGCCCCGTTACCTAGCAACCCAAGCTGAGCTCCACCACTCTTGGTCAGTTTGGACAGAAAGGGGACAGAACAAGAGCAACAGAAATGAAAACCTGAATAATTTAAACAGCAACAAGCAGTAAATCAGTTAATTGAAGGTTAAATTAAAACAATCTCAATCATTTCTATTTTGCACCATTTATAATTTTTCTCTCTTTCTGCTAAAACTTGGATGATAAGTCTTCAGTCTGGTGCTTTTGCCTCAGCCAGATCTTTTTCTGAAGGACAACTTTGTTTACAGAGACTTCATAATTCACTTTTTTTAGTTGTCTCGGTTGTTTCATTTATTTTGGAGGTTTAAGATGTCTGCTAGCTCCAGTGTGGATGTTCAGCAGAATTTAAAGTTTACTGATCTTTGGGAATGTGTTCTTGCATTATTACCATAATTGAAAATGGTTTCAAAACAATGTTATTATTTATGGCAACAACTGCTGGGACAATTTATCCGTCCAGCAAAATGTACCGTGACAATCCCACATGTTTATATATACTGCTGTATGCGCTGTACAATGGCTGCTGGAAAAGAAAAGCGTTTTATTGCCTTCATTCAGAAAACTCTTGCTGCATTTTTGTTGGTTGTGCGGCAGGCTCCACTTCTGCTTTTCAAACATTGTATTAATTGTGCATCTGTTTGAAGCCATTTTTATTTTATAGTAAATGTTGAGTTGGAGTTTGAAGTGACAAGACTAAAATCTGCTGAGTGATTTTGTGAAAAAGATTAACAAACATGTTTTGTATCGACCCAACCGGTTCAAGGAAGCATGACGGGTCACCTTTGACGCGTTGTTTGTTCCAGTTGTCCTGTAAACTGGAGCGGGAGTTTCGCTGCGTGGAGCTGGCGGAGCTGATGACCCAGAACGTGGTGACTCTGGCGATCCGGTACGCGTCCCGATCCAGGCGGATGAACCTGGCGCAGCGGCTCAGCGAGATCGCGCTGGAGAAGTCGACCCAGCTGCAGGAAGACGAGGAACCCGAAGAGGAGCCGGAGTTCTCCAGCGACAGACGGATCTCGGGGTAAATCAGAACACGTCGCTCCCTACGGGGAACACGATTAATCGATTCTTAGAGTGTACAGGCTCAGAAGAGGCCTTTTGCTGAACGAACAATTTATTCAGAGCAGTTATTAAACTAAAACTTTACAGAAAATAAATACATTTTGCATTTAATATGAAAAGAAAATTTCTTGTAAATGTGTTCTACCCAGAGCCCCAGTGGCAGTTTTGGCTTCATCCATTTCAAATTACCATAAAAAAATGATCCTACTAAAGCACCATTTGCTATAAAATAATTAATCAATCAAAAATAATCAGTAGATCAGCCCTATACTATATTGAGTCAAGCAGAAAGGTCTGAACTTTTCACACATTAGAAATATTTTTTAGCTGCAGATGCATCTTTT
This sequence comes from Girardinus metallicus, assembly GCA_903067095.1. Classification (NCBI taxonomy): domain Eukaryota; kingdom Metazoa; phylum Chordata; class Actinopteri; order Cyprinodontiformes; family Poeciliidae; genus Girardinus; species Girardinus metallicus. The sequence continues at coordinate 45,179 of CAEGAE010018325.1, read as the reverse complement.
CCGACAAATTAGTTTTTCTCTAAAGGAATGCCGTTAATCCATTTCAGTGATTGATTATTCTTACAATCAGTTAAATGGACAATAAATTCAGTCTACTTATTTTTTTTCATTTAACCCTTTCTATACAATATTTAAATTACATAAAAAAAATTGAAGTAAACAAATCAATTAGATTTATTTAACAAAATTAGGACCAAAACGATTAATCGGATGAACTGCACTTATTTAGTAACTCATTAATCGTTAACTGGAGTATTAAAAAATTACATTCAGAACAGTAATTAAGCCAAAACTGTATAAATAATATATATGCATTTTGCGTTTAAGATAAAAGCATCTGTGTTTGTAAAAATGTTTTACACAAAACTATTTAAGTGGCAATTTTAGCTTCACTTGTTTCAAATTCACTAAAGGAATGCTGTTATTGCATTTTAGGCAACAGAATGTTTATTTTCATAGTTAAAATTAATTGAATTATTTCCTAACTTGCATCTTTTAATGTATTTTTAATATAATGTAAAAAGTTAAATGAAAAATCTGCAGAATGTGGCCATTTTTTTATCCGATTAATTGCCAGAACAATTGATTAATCAAATAATCGTTAGCTGCAGCTCTAGATTAAATGCTCTATAATCTGGAATTGAACAAATGTTTCCAGTCTGTTTATTTTCTGTATCTGTAAACGTCCTTTAACTTTATTTGGCCAGGTATCGGCAGACTGAACCTTACAACACGAGGCAGGAGGAGGAGGAGGAGGAGGATGAAGAAGAGCGTGTGGAGGAAGAGCAAATGGAGACCAAGGAAACTAAAAGACGTGAGTTTCACCTCCTTTCCTCTGTTAGTCTTTCCCAAACCGTGGATGAGTCCAGCTGACGGCTCTGTTTTGTTCTCAGGTGTGAATCCTTTCGCTAAAGAGTCGGATTTGCCTGCGAAGCCGTCGCTGACGCCAAGTGAGTCCAGGATGCAGGCGACCGCCAGCGTCTCGTCGCTGTTTGCTAATTTCAGTATCGTCTGTCTGGATAAATTACTTCAGACATGTTGAAGTAAAACTCTTTGGTTAAAATAAAAAATTTATCACTTTATTAAGCGACTTATCAAAGTTTTATATCTGCATTGCATCAGAAAAACTAAAAAAAAAATCCTTTTCCATTTATATGTTCATTTATCCATCCATTGATTTATTCATCTATCTGTCCATTTATCCGTCTGTCTGATCAACGTTCCTGAATCTTTGCTTCTTTCTGATCCAGTCGGTCGAGTTGGAAGATCAAACCCCTTCAAGGTGAGAACCACAGCGCGTTTCTATCGGCTTATGTTTTGCAGTGTAAACGTTCAACTGTGGGTTAAATCCGATGCGTTCAGGTCGCTGAGTCTGGCAAGCCGACGTCTTCGTCTGGACAACCTCGAGTGTCAAACATCCTGGACAACATGAGGTCCAGCAGGAAGTTGGCTCCGCTCAGCGGGTCAGCAGGAAAACCCAGCAGAGGCCCCGTCCTCAAGCCACTGGCTCCCAGAACCAAAGCCAAGGTAAATACGGCTGAAACGATTAATCGATCAACAATCGATTAATCATGATTAATCGATTTATTAAGCTGTTTCTAATGTTGTTTCAGAAAGACTTGAATAAGTGTTTTTATTCAATTATTCGTCAGATTAATCGATAAATAAAATAATTACTTGCTGTCCTAAAGGTGACATCATCATCTTTAAAATAAATATCTGACTTGTTAACATAACTAAATTTAAATAATACGGATCATATTTTTGTGTTTTTTGGGACTTCAAATAGAAGTTATGACATTTCTGATCTGTTTGAGCAAAACGGAAAGTCTTAAATTTTTATTTCTTGTGCTTTTCTCCGACAGGCTCAGCCAACTTTGCTGCAGATCTCCAGCAACAAGACGGCCAGTAAGAAAACTCCAGAGGCCGCGGAGCCGGCCGCAGATCTGCAGAAACAGCCAGACGCTGCAGCGCCACCTGCAGAAAACACAGAAAATAAGAGGTGGAATGTATTAAAAGAAGGGCAGATTAGTGAGACTTCTGCGTTTAAAAAAAAAAAAAAAAAGAAATTAAGAAACTTTCCTTGTCTTCAGGCCAAAAACGGGCTTCCAGCTGTGGCTGGATGAGAACCGGAAGATCATAATCGCCGATAATCCAGACCTGGACGAGACGGACGTCATCAAAGAGGCGATGGGACGATTCAGGACGCTGTCAGCAGACGAGAGACTGGTACAAAAATATTAATTCAATTCATCCATAACCTCAACACCTGCGCCGCTGTCCTGCAGGGGCAGGACAGCAAGGGGACATATGAGAGAAACAGTGACTGTAATCACCAGAGAGCGTATTGCCTCTGTACGAAAGTGGAGCTAAATATTCCTGAAAGCATGGTGGGGTTAGTGTGGTGATATGGGGTCACATCGTTTCTGAATGTTTTTATGTGGCATCGGTGATTTCTGTTATCTGGAGAACAAAAAGCAGCTCCCTGTTTTATTGACTCAAACTATATTTTAGCAAAGGTTAGCTAAAATGTTACCAGTAGCATGTGGGCTATCGCTACCATTTTGACTAACATTGACTCACTTCATTCAGTATGCTAAACTTGGCTATTTTATCAATATTAACTAAAGTGCTAGTTTTAGCTATATTGCTAACATTAGCATGAGGGCTATCACTGGCATGTTGACTCATTATTGACTATTCTGCAAACAATGGTGTATGAGCTAATGTTAGCTAAATTTGTAAAGCTATTGTTAGGTAAAATGTTGCAAGTAGCATGTGGGCTATCACTATCATTTTGACTAAGATTGACTCACTTCATTCAGTATGCTAAACCTGGCTATTTTATCAATATTAACTAAAATGCTTATTTTAGCCACAAAGCAAATGCTAGCATGTTGGCTAACACTAGCATGTTGAGGTACTAGCATGATGACACTACCAGTAGGATGTGAGCTCACACCATTCAGTATGCTAACCGTAACTATTTCAATAAAATTAGTTAAAATGCTAATTCTAGCTATAATGCTAACATTGCATCAGGGTTATCAGAAGCATGTTGACTCATTATTGACTATTCTGCGAACATGGTGTGTAAGCTAAAGTTAGCTAAATTTCTAAAGCTAAGGTTAGCTAAAATGTTGCCAGTAGGATGTGGGCTATCGCTATCATTTTGCTAATTTTAGCTATAATGCTAATGTTGCATCAGGGTTTATCAGAAGCATGTTGACTCATTATTGGCCACAAAAAGTTTGGACTAAGGTGCACCTACATCTGCTTCTGAATTAAATTTGTCTTTCTTTTTACTATTAACTCCTTAAGTGCCACCCTCAAAAGCTTACATGTAAGTCAAAGTATTAAACTTGAGTCAAAATTCTTTGACTTGTAAGTCACTGTCATTGTGACAGCTAAGGGGTTAAACAGAAAGTGAAAATCGTGATTATTGAAAGACGAAAACATGTATACTATTATGCAGAGGCCAAAATATGCACCATTCTTCTGTGGGCCACAAAAAATCAGACCATATTTGGCCCTCGCGCCTCACTTTGAGCATCCCTGGTTTAGACTTTCTACAAGGAAATTTTATCCCCGAGAGGTAAAACATGTAAATATAGAGTTTTAGACATGGATTAATTATTTGTTTGCTTTTAAAAAGCAAATATTTAATATTTTATCATATCTAAATGAGCACAGCTAAAGTATATTTCCAAAATAAATTCATTCAAATGTTGGGCTTTTTGGACGGTGTCACCGTCGGTCAGTAAGGTGGAAAAACGAGGCCAGCTGTGTCACAAATGAGTCGCTTCACCTTTTCATCTTCCTGCTCCTGACCCTGCATACATCATGTCTGTCAGCGGCAAACCGGATCATTCAGAACAGAAAGCGAAGAGGAGGATGAGGGGGATGAAGAGGGTCGTTGCCTGGGAACCCTGTGATGACGCTTTCAGCTGGTTGATGTTCAGGAGGGGAGATGACATTTCTTTTTAGCCGCTATTTTGTATTTTGGGGGTTTCTTGGATTGGATACTTTAAATTTACTGTATTTATTGATACAAAAAAAATGAACAAACACTTGCATTGGATCCCCTTGACCAGCAGGGGGCGCCCAGCGTAGCAGTGCATTATTATCCTACAAACCTTTAAAAATTTATCTGGTTTAAAGAAACTGAGAGAAAAACAAGAAAGATCCTCAGAAAGTCTGGAATCTAAATAAAACTTTTCTATATTTACTGTATTTTACGGCCATAAGTACCAAATCCTCATTTTTCATTTCTGGTTGTGTATTTTCCGTGTTTTTGTAGAATCTGGTTTCAATTCCAGATCTGGATGATTGTCGAAAAATATTTTAATTCTGAACTTCATTCCTGATCCATTTATTCAAAAGATTTGCAATCAAACTATTTATCTGTTTGTCCATCCATCCATCCATCCATCCATCCATCCATCCATCCATCCATCCCTCCATCCCTCCCTCCCTCCCTCCCTCCCTCCCCCTCTCTCTCTCTCTCTCTCTCTCTCTCTCTCTCTTTCTTTCTTTCTTTCTTTCTTTCTTTCTTTCTTTCTTTCTTTCTTTTATGGCAGGTAGCAAAAGAAATCAGTTTCTTTTACTTTTATTGAACTTTTTATTTTACCAGGAAAATGTTTAAAATTCCAAAATTAAAATCTGAATTCATCGTGTAATTAAGTTTTAGCTTAAAGTTTTATTGAATATCAACCAAGAAGTGAAAAAACAACATTTGATGTTTGATGCAGACGTCTGTGACCCTGAGGTCAGATTAGCAACAATCCGCTGCTTTTCATGTCGGACTGGTTGGTTACTGTTGGCGACAGCTGCTGGAGGTGTGTGCGTGTGTGTGTCTGTGTCTTCACTCAGCGGCCTGATGATTCATCCCAGATCTATTACGTCTAGGAAAACGCTTCCTTTTGTCTCAGAGAGGAGAGAGAAAAAATAAAATCACGAGGGGGGAAGAGAGACGCCGCCTGTCAATAGTGATTAAACATGACAGGATGCAATTTCCAGCCGCACGCCTGAGTGTCCGTGTGCGCCGTTAGTCATCGCCGTGCAGGTGTTCTCCGCCTGCGTTGGACAACAGGCAGAAATGTCTGGGTTTTTGTCCCGAGCTGCAATTAACGTGAGCGTCTTGGTGTCTTCTGTTCCAGTCGTGGACAGAAAGAGCGAAAGGACAAAGCGGAGACGCTGCGGACGTGAAGAAAAGAAAGAGAGCGGAAAACGAAGCGGTGGAGAGCGATGAAAGTAACGCCAGGAAGAAGACGTCGTCCCTGGATCCGTCCTCCAAGCTGTCTGCGTTCGCATTCAGCAAAAACTGAATGTTTTACCCAGGAAAAATGTGGAAGATGTTTTGAGACGAGTTTCTGTTTCTGTGTTGGATCAAAAGGTCATCATGTTTTCAGAGATGATGACAATCTGGTTCTTTTTTTTATATTCAATTTGTAAAAACTTTTCTGTATTTTAGCAATTTAATAAATATTAAAATTCAGATATAGTGTGAATTAATGGTATTTTTTAATGCAAATTAACAGTGCCTTTTGGAAAATACCCAACATTTTAAATTTTGCACCATTTTGTACTTTAATTTGTGTCTTAGCTGCTTCTAAAAACAACCCAAAAGATAAAAAGAAAACGCACACAAGCCAGTTTTTGGCAATAAGTTAGGGTTTCTTGGTGTCTGGAGTATGAGCCCTTTCAAAAACATTTGGAATGCAAATCAGCAAGCGCTGTTACCTGGCAACGCCAGCCTGTTACCTAGCAACTGTTTATCAGGTTCTGAACGTGCCTCAGGAGAATTTCTGGAGGGGGAAAAATTTTAATTTGCTCGAGGAAAAAAAAATCAGAAATTTTCTAGAATTTTCTATTTTTTTTTTTTTTTTTTTTTATTTTAGTTTGGAAAACCAAAAAATTGCTTGGAAAAATAACTAAAATTTTGAGGTTAATCTCCAACATTTGCTAGAAAAAACAAGAACATTTTGGGGTTTAAAAGTCAAAAACTGTTGAAAATTTCTGAGTTGACAAAACAAAGATTTTTGACTTTTGAAACTGAAATTTGTTTTTTTTGTTTTGTTTTCTTTCTGAGAACCCCAGTGACAGTCTATTGGCTCCCTGGATGATCCAGGGAGCCAATAGGATCGCTCCCCGGATTATCCGGTCGTTATAAAGCCGGTGCTGAAGCTGACCGGTTCACTTTCTCCGCTGAAACACGCATTTGTTAAACTCCAGAACTGGTCCGGACCGGCTCGTCAGGTTCTGAACTCGCATCTGGTTTAAAAAAAACAGAAACTGGTTCAACGGGCGGATTTTAAGGAAGCAGAAAGCGGGATGGAGCACTCTAAGAAGACGAAGTACAGCTCGGGAGACAGGAAGGACGCCTCCGCGGACGGCGGCGCCGTCCTCAACGGACACTTTGACGGGATGGTGAAGCGGCCGGCGGCCGCCTCGCCGGCGGCGGAGCCCGGCTCTCACCGGGCGACCAGCTCGGTGATGGAGAGCTGGAAGGAGGAGCGGACCCGGAGCCTGGAGGACAACGAGATGAGCCTGCCGTCGCTGGCCGCTGCCTACACCACCATCCTGCGGGGGCTCGGGGAGGACCCGCAGCGGCAGGGGCTCCTGAAGACTCCCTGGAGGGCCGCCACCGCCATGCAGTTCTTCACCAAGGGATACCAGGAGAAAATAATCGGTGAGTTTGTTTTAAAATCCACAGAGCCGCTCAGAGGAGTCCGGGCAACAGGTGTGAAGCAGCTCTGAAAAACTCAACTAGACAAATAATCACTTAATTTATGAGATGCTTCATAATTTGGCCATTTTTATTTTTCATGATTACTTATTGACCCATTGAGTGTTTGTGAGCAGAGATGGATGAAAGAGTGTTGAGCCAAAATGTGATCGAGCGCCTCTATGGCAAGCCGTTGTAACATAAAATGGACTGCACTTGAGGCGTTAATTGATTTATGACTAAGGCAGACCGTTTTGACATATAATTTGAGAGCTCTTAAATTATTCTGACTAGGATAAATTACGTCATAATTACCATTGACTTCTATGGAGACTTCAATTCAAGATATCTGAAACGTACATTGAAGAAATAAACCATTAAATTAAGTCTAGTCATAAAGTAAATTTAAGATCTGACTTTTTGTTCTGTCTAGTTATAATTGTAATTAAAAATATCTTAAATGTATTTTCAGACAGAAGAGATTAGACAAGAGCAAATTAAATTATAATTTTCTTAAAAGCAGAAAATAAAAATAAAATTGTTTTCAGTGTGAATCTGTCAGGGATTAAATTCATTTAATAAGAATTTAATAAAATGTAATGGACGTCCTCTTCCAAAAATGCTTCAGTTGACCTGAAGTGAGAGACTTTCCCCCTAAATCAATGAAACGGTTGTTTGATTTAGGGGAAAAGCCTCTCAGTCATATAACACTAAACAAACTGGTCTGCTGAAACCCATCAGCGCAGCCGAGTTTCTGTTGTTCAGGCTGATTTTTATTTAAATGTACCCACTATGCATTATGTAATTCTGTTATGTGACTACTGCATTGCGATAAATTCCTGTCAAGTCTTGTGAAATGACAACAAAACTTGAGCAAAAATCTAAGTTCTTAATCAGATTAGATGAACTTTCAACCTAAATCCACCCTCTGGATTTAGGGGTGGATTTAGGTTACACACATAGTTTTGTTTCTTTTGTGTTTTAATCCCTTTTCAGCTCGATTAAAACCATTGAACTCAAAGGTTTAAGAAAAAACAATATCATAATTACTTCACTCAAATGTCTGACGACTGAGTGTTTGCATGAATGAGACGCGATAAGATCCAGACGCCTGGGCTGTTTTCACACCTGATGATCTGGTAGATTTGGTTCGATCCGGAACAAAATTGCAACATTTGTTACGTTTTCAGCTGCTGCGGTTCTCAAACTTTTTGAAAAACCTGTTCCTCTCCTCGCCTGTGGGGGCGCTGCACCAAGAACCTCTGAAGAAGACATTGGCCTCAACTTCCTGCTTGACGAAATGTAAATAAAAATGGAGCCGCGTCAGATTTTAGCGGTTGTAGCATTTTTATTTTACCTTTGGAAAAGGATCATGAGACATTTCTCCCATTAGCGCTAGACTAGTGCGTTTGTTTGGCTTAATTTACCCAGAATTCCCAGTGCCGTAGTCCGCTTCCTGCTTTTGGAGCGGTCTCCGGGTCGTTTGGCACCAGAGCTCGACCGAACCGAGACCGAGGTTTGTAGACGGACCAGAGTTCGAACCGGGTTTTCTGAGCAAACTCTGTGAAAGTCTTTCCTCTAACTACGTTTCCCAGAATGCTGTGCGGTTCTGAATCGGAGTTCAGTGAATATTTTATATTTTGTCATTGGTTTATTGTCAAGCCCTGGCTTAAACACTCAAACACAAAATATCACAAAGTATTTTTGGTCCAGTTTCTAGTGGAAATACACCAGAAATAATGCAAAACTAACTTAGAAGTAACATTTCAGAGGATATAAGAGCTTGTTTTAGGTAAATTATTCCTTTGTATTGATGGAAAACTTCTAGTTCCACTGGCAGAATAACAAAATATGTTTCCCATATTGCAAGAACTTTTTCATCAATATTAATAAATTCTTGACTCAAAACAAGCCCCTATATCTTGCTTAAAAGCTACTTGTAAGTTAGTTTTACCTTATTTCAAGTGTACTAAGATATTTGCACTAAGAACTGGACCAAAAACGTGGTAATATTTAGTGTTTTTGCAGTGCAACGGCATCAGGCCGGGGTTGTTGGGTCCAACTGGGAGGACTTGTCGGCGCTCTACGGAGTGGCTGGAGTTGGGGATCTGCCCCCTCACAGCCCCATCTGGACGTAGTTTTGCTGTCATGGGTGGGGGGTTGTTGTGCGTTTAGAAGCTATAAAGACAGGAATGCTTTGGCTGGAAATATGCGCTGCAAGAAAAGCAGGTGATTCTTAGTTTTCCTGTGTCATATCACCTGAAGCGGCTCTTGGACGGGTCAGAAGGTGATGCAGATAATGACGGCTGCATTTGTCCGCTGTCATCAAGATGGAGGTGGCGCGCCTCCTTCCTGCTGATAGGCTGCAGCTGGAGCCTCCCCTCCACTTGCTGGGAGGTAAAGAACAACCGAAAACACGCAGAGATGTTTCTGAAAATTGCTTTTACATAAAACGTCACGTTGTTTAGCTGGAGCGTTCAGATGTTTGTTCATATGCATGTGCAGGTCAAAGGTTAAATCCTCCTGTTGCCGGCTGCAGGACTTATAGAGGAAAATTCAGCTAAAATATAAAAATACACTGAAAATGAAGAATATTCCAAATGTATAATATTAATAAGTTGCTCTGGATTTTACCAGATTAATGGGGTTTAATACGTTTCCTGACAACGTTTTCAGATTTTTACTGGTGAGAAATTTTTAAGAATGTTTCTTTTACTTCAGAATTTATATTTATGATCCTTCACTGCAAAAACATAAAATCTTACCAAGTATTTATGTCTAATGTCAGGTGAAAATATTTTAGTTTTGCCTTATTTCAAGCAAACTAACTTACAAGTACCTTTTCAGCAAGACATCTGAGCTCGTTTTAACTCAATAAGTTCTTAATATTTATTTTAAAAAGTAACAGTTGGAAAATTATTTCTCTTATAAAATTAGACAAATTTATTTTTAGTGAAATAATCTGCCAGTGGAACTAGTTCTTTTTCAGCAACATTAAGGATTTATTCACTTAAAACAAGCTATTACATCTTACCTGAAGTTACTTGTAAGTTAGTTTTCTTATTTTTTAAGTGCGCTTAAATATTTGCACTAGAAACTTCACCAAAAATACTTTGTAATATTTAGATTTTTTTTTTAGCAGTTTTATATTGGTTTATCACATAAAATCCCAATTAAATACATTTTGTTTGGTTTAATTTTAAAATCCAGGATGTTTTTGTTTTGTAGAATATTCGTCAAAAATAAAAATAATGAAGCAATTATGTTGTCAATAAATAAAAGGGTTTTCCCTCATTTCCGCTAACACACTGAAAAGGATAAATAAACATCTTTAACTCTTATTTATATGATTGTTTTTTTATATTTATTTAAAATGAGTGATGAATGAAACGTAAACATGTTTTTAGACGCTATAGGAACTTTAACATATTTAAAGCTTCAGTTAATCTGAGTCCTCTGTGTGTAAACATAGAGGAAGTTGGTGAGATTTGATGTTCAAACATCGACCGTCGTCAGGGCGAATCTTTGACCCGGGACTGAATCTGTGACGTAATAACCAGACAAACTTCTGTCCCGTTTGGACTCGCTGCCCTTCTCTGAAACAAATTTAGACCCAAGCAGACACTTCCCTGATTGGGTTACACCATTGATAAAAATCTGAGTCATAAATGGAAGCACATAAAACACGACACATTTCGCTGTTTGAGCGGGAATGAATGGGTAATTGTTCCTGCTCCGTTCAGCTGGTGTTTGTGTGCTTGTGTGCAGAGATGATGGCTGATTGTGAGTAACGCTCCCATTATCCGATAAACACCTTTTCTTTCCGTCACCAACCTGACTGACGCCCACTTCAGATTCATTTATTCAGTCATCATTGATCTGACTTCATTTCCCCAGAGGACGCAGCTTTCACCAACGAGCTAAAGACAAAGCAGATAATTTGATATTAATCTTTCACATGCATATACAAGATTATAACTTGGTAAATATGTTCCCAGGGGCTTTCTTTTGGGGGGGGGAACCCTTATCTACTGAAAAATTCAAGATGGTGGGCATTTTTCAAGATGGCTACCATAGTTGTCATGAAAAATTATTTTTGGACTAAAATTATCAATTTAAATGTGTTTGATGTCAAATCATAATCTATATATTTTGATTAACAGAAATCAAATTTTCTTGACTTTGCTTCATTTGTCTGGTGGACATTATTCAAGATGGCCGCCATGCTTGTAATTGATTATATATGGCTGCAGTTGAATAGGCACAGCTAGCCAAAAAGTTAGCTGCACTAACCACTAATTTGCTATGGAACTATCTTAGTTAAGCTAACGCTATTGTGCTAAGCACATAAAAATAGTTATAAGTTGGCATTGAGCCGCTAAACAAATAAAAAAAATAGCAGGAGGCTAAAACTAAACCGCTAAGCTTTTTTTTTTTTTGCGGAAATTAACATAAAACATTAATAAAATAACAGAAGCTAAAGCTACATGCTGAACACATAAAAATTAGCAGAACACTAAACATAAAAAGTAGCAGATGCTAATACTAAACTGCAAAACACAAAAAATTCATGGAAGCTAACGCTAACCATTAAGGCAACTGTCTCCCAATCTGTATCACATATTTTCATTTCCTTCCAGTTGACTGGAGTAAAACTCACAAATGGTAAAGTCCTCAGTTCCAGTATTTCTGTCTGGTTTTGCTGAAAATTATTTTAAAGTTTTATGAATAGGATGACCAGAGTCAAAACGTACGGGGAGACAAGAAGTTCATCCAAGCCAGGAAAATGGGAAACATTTTATGGCAATATTTAGTTTAAAAAAAACTGTAAAACTGCAGCCATCTTGAAAAATTGCAGTCATCCTGAAATTAAAGTGGTTAGTGCGAAATACGGAAAAATCCAACCTGAGGAGTTAGCATGCTAATTTCTATGCTTATTTTTACAGTCATAGTAAATTAGAGATGTAGCAAACCGGTACACCAACCCAGAGATTTAAAAGCGCTCTGTGGTAAGCCTAGTCTGCCTGTAACTCACCACAACTACGTGATACAAACTATAACTTGAGACACTAGAATCATTTTCTGCTCTTATAAGTTTTGACCAGCAGAAACATAACAAAAAGATAAAAACAAGAGCAGGATTATCTGATATTCTAAAGTCATAAATGTATTTAATAGTTGAGCTAAAGCCAACCTAGTCAGTTAAATTCTTATTTTTTTTTATTTGTATATTTTATTCTATTTTTTCAGTTATTCTGCAGACAGAGATTTAAAATGAAAAGGCAAAAGCAAAGGATGTGGACATTTGATTGTGAAATATCATCCCTGCTATCCAGATATTGAGCTGTTAGCATACAGCAACAGTCTTCTGTCAGAGGCCTCTTCAGAATTGTTGTAAAACTGACTGCTACTGGAGCTCCTTCCTGTCAGAACTGGGTGTGATTTAGCTAAATCGTGTAAATCCTCAAGAACAGGATAAAATAAGGTTTAGGGATTAAAATGTATTACTGGGAAATATCCTCAAAACTATAATTAAACAGTTGCATATAAACTTGTTTACCTGCTGTGCTGTTTACACTCAGAGAAAAACGTTGGAAAGTAAAGCACCAGTCGGTGTCTTCTGTTAGTCTGACTTCACCTTTTTCAGCTCGCTCTGCCTCAAGCAGATATCCAGCCAGGAAATTAAAAAGAGCAGCGACGGTAGTGAGCGCCGCCTGTGTCGTCATGTGCAGATAAAACTGTTTATTGAACAAAAAAGACGCAATAAACCGGCGCCGGGAAGGTGAAAACGGAGCCTTAATTAGACACTGATGTCTGTTGGAGAAAATGAACAACCTGCTAACAGAAACTGGGCTGATTTTCACAAATATCAAAACCAAAGCTGACTAAATGTCTCCTGATGTTTCGCTCCGTTTGTCCACAGATGTGCTGAACGACGCGATCTTTGACGAAGACCACGACGAGATGGTGATCGTCAAAGACATCGACATGTTCTCCATGTGCGAGCACCACCTGGTGCCCATCTTTGGCCGGGTGAGCGGACAGCTGACACTCCAAACAGAAACACGAGGTTTCCCAGAGGTTAGAAGGGCCTTTCTCCAGCGGTCATTGGGTCAGAGACGCCGTACGCTCCTGAGTTCAAAGGGCAATTTATAAAGACAAAATAACATGGCAGTCAAGTTTCTGATCTGTCGGAGGAAGCTGGAGTACCCAGAGAGAACCCACCCAGAGAGAACCCACTCATGTACAGGGAGAACGTCAAACTCCATTTAGAAAAATGCTGAGTGGAGATTCAAACCCAGGATCTTCTTTTTGAAAACCAACAATGCTCCAAACCTTCCCGTTGAACCAAAACGCTTCAAAATGGGAAAGGCAAGAAAACATGGCATTCACATGAGGCAGGATGTCTGTTAATGTTTAGACAGGAAATGGACTTTCCTTCATAAATTTATTTGAAACCCCAGGACATTTCGAATAAAATCTGCTCTGTCAGTCACACAGGCTAATGTTCCAAACCGTCAGAAAGAGCCATAATTGTTCTGGTGACGTTGATTTAAAGCCGTTTGGGTTGGGTAGGATACTGCAAGTGTGAACCGCAAGGAATAGTTAAAACATTAAAGGGGAACTATTATGGAAAATTGACATTTCACACATTTGGTACTTCAGATTTGGGTCTAAGCTGCTTCTAACAAACAGCCCAAGTGCATAAAAAAACACCCAGACGTTTTCTAACAATCAGTTAATGTTGTTCGATGTCTGGAAAATGTTTTAAAAACCTCCCTATAAGTCCCATTCCACAGGGACTGCCGCTGCCTAGCAACCCCAGCAAAGCCCAACCCTGTTACTTAGCAACCCAAACTGAGCTCCAGCATGTTTGGTCAGCTGGTTTTACCGCTTTATGTGCTGTACAATGGCTGCTGAAAAAGACACGTGTCTAGTTGATGATTTACTATCCAGAAACCAGTTGATGCATTCTTGTTGGTTGTGCAGGAGGCTCCACTTCTACTTTTCAAAGATGTACGGTTGTATAATTGCTCATCTGTTTGCAGCCATTTTCTCGTGCGAGTGTAAACATTGAGTTGGGGGGCGTGGCCAGAAGCAGCTTATTTGGTATTAAAATGACAAGGTGCCCTAAAACCACTAATTTTCAAAGGAGCAGAATAAAATCTCAACATCTATGAATGATTTTGTGCAAAAATGTAACGAACATGTTCTGCATAGCCCATAGATCTATCCTAACCTGGAAGAATAATAGTTCTCCTTTAAAACATGGAGGTACGAGTGTCACTCATGAATGGAAGCTGAGTTAGCGAGCTTTACTTTAAGTGTAGAACAGAAAATCTTAGTCTCAAACAGAAACATCTGAGCAGATGCTAATCTTAACCCAACTCTGTGTTTGTCTGGAGGCCGCCGGTCTGAGCAGCACAGAACATGAGAAACAATCAGATTAGCTGAGATCTGTTTATCTTCAGCCTTCACATCATTACCGTCCACTAAAGCCTGACGAAGCGCCTCATCCTCCGCTTCTTTCTGCTTTCCATCCCTCCATCTTCACCTGCTGCTCACAACAATGGCCGACTGCAGCTGATCCTTTTCTTTCCACTGCTGTCAATGGGATCTGGTGACGGCCGGGAAGCACATAAACACACGTTTGTTCAAGTCTATAAAGCTCCTCATCCTTCACCCCATCATCATCATCACCATCAGTCGCCGCCGGGGGGTTTTTTAGCCGTTTGAGGCGTGTTATTGCAGGTTGTCATTTGTTTGCAGTTGGCAAAGACACTTTATCACCTGTTCTGGAAATACATTGTGGTAACATTGCACAAAAAATAGATTAAAGATATAGAATTAGACAGCTAAATAGGATTATTGTAGATGGAAAGAAAAAGAAAAAGTACATTTCCTCCAAAAAGCATAACTGACTTTGAAAAGCTGAAAATTTGCTAGGAAAAAAAAATTAAAATTTACATATTTTTTCTGGAAAATTTCAAAATTATTTTCTAGAAAATTTTAAGAAGTTCAAAATTTGCTTGAAAAGACTCAGAATTTTTTTTTTTCTACACCAGTTCTAAGATTTATTTTAAAAATTATGACTTTGAAAAGTTGCAAATTTCCATTAGAAAAACTCAAAAATTTTGAAGTTTTTTTTTTTCTAAAAAAATTATTTTGAAACTCAAAAAATATTTATATATATATATATATTAAAAAAAAGAAAGAAATCTGAGATTCTCAAGATTTCAAAGTTTTTTGGTTTTTTTTCTGGCACAATTCCAATGTTTCAAATTCAAATTCTAGAGTTTTTTGGCTGAATTTTCTTTTTCTTTTTTTGTTTACTGTCGTCGTTTTTGTTTTGCCCGTTGGCATTTTTTGCTAACTTTGAAAACATTTAGCGCGCTTTGCTCCCCCTGAATGAATTTTTCCAGATAAATTCTGAAGCGTTAATTTATTCTGCTGTTTTTTGAAATTTTAAGTTGAATAAAGTTTGACTTGTGCTGAAGTTTTGAATATCAACTGATAATTCTTCATAAAGTTAGACATTTATATTCATGCTTTTATTTTGAAGACTGTCCATTTCCTGTCCTCACATTCTATTTTAAAGAAACCTTATTGAGAAAATGGCAAGTATAGAAACCTAAATGCGGCTGAAAAAGAGCCTCGTCATTATGTTTGTAAACATAAATAAATTGAGTGAAGTAGCATTTTGTTTGATGCTTATATCAGGCGTCTGCAGCTGAGCGGAGGAAGGAGAAGAAAGAAGCGGAAAAGAGAGACGCTGCATGGTTTTTGCCGCTGCCTTTTCTCCCCTCAGTCAACAAATTGCTTCTGACATTTAAGTGAAGCTCACTTGCATGTCTGTGTGTTTGAGAATCGGAGCCTGCGGCCGTCCACACAGCGGCTCTCATGCTCCAACTCCGATTCTTTTGACTTTTCCACCTGATCTGGTCTCATCTGCAGCCATCGTCGCCAATAACGGCAACATCAACAGTAATTCCTATGAAATTATGACCAAATGGTTTTTATTATTTTTATACCTCTCAGTTCAGACTTGAGCACAATTCTTAAGTTAATTTCCATGCTGAGAAATATTAAATCCCTTCTGAAGGACTTTAAAATGCTCTGTGGTGATTTCAGTTTGCCTGCAAGTCAAAAATACAAATTATAAACCTGATATTATGGACAAATTGGAGTAGACATTATTTTTGCTCCAGTTCTGACCAGCATTTTTTAAATACTTTATATTTGCAACCTCCTCTGTTATTTTTAAAAAAAAAAATTAATAGTGAATGGCAGCAGCTAAAAGTCTCACTTTTCTACACATTTTCAGTCTCTTTCACTCCAGAATAGTTGACCAAAATGTGTCACTTAAAAATCTAAAATATTGGCAGCATTTACACTAACTTCTGCTCCAGTTCTGACCAGCATCTGTGAACATCTGTTATGAGGATACTTTATACTCGGTTAAAACTCTAATTAAGTACAATTATCAACAAGCAGCATTTTCGATTCAAAAACCTTTTTGTCATCCATTGCTGTTGGTTGCAGATGTCACTTGTGTGTCAGATTTACGAGTGTACCAGAAACGTGCAAATACAAAAGTTCCGGCCTTTATAAAACATTAATAGCATTAATATTTTTACTATGTTAAAATCAAAATTATTGTAGTAATGCCTCAACCCTACTTTATATTAACAAGCTATTGGTGGTGAATGGAAGAAGCTAAAAGTCTCACACTTTTTCATACTCTGTCTAAAAAAAGAGTATGAAGTGCTGGAGGTGCTGGAAACTGAACCAAAGCTTTCTGAATATTACATTTAAAGTTTATTTCACACCTGGACTTTATTAAACACTGATGATACAGAACGTTATGTCACGATAAGATTACTGCCTTATCCTGTTGTTTCAACGATGAGAGAGAAACTGGTGTCTCTAGTGATAATTTACTGTTTCCCGCTGTGCAGGTTCACATCGGTTACCTCCCTAACAAACGGGTTCTGGGTCTGAGCAAGCTGGCCAGGTGAGTAAACCTGACATGATGGAGAATCTGCCTCAGTGCGTTTAAGCTGATTATTAAAACATCAGATCCCACTGACCCCAATACCTTCAGGCTTATTGTGCTAACACCCCGTACATGCTAACACACACACACAAACTTACACGTACACCCGGTCGTGTTTTCATCACTTGTGGGGACTTCACATTAACTTCCATTAATTTCTACAGCCTAACCCCACATCACATACCTGACCCTTACCTTAACCTTTATCCTAAACCTAACCATCACAGACCTAACCACTAACCCAAAAACAACAGTTTTCCTCATGGGGACCAAGAAAATGTCCCCACAAGGAGCAATGGTCCCCATAACCCCACATTGTAGACAGAAATGGATTCCCATAAGGATATAAAAACCTAGTACACACACACACACTCTCACACGTGCACGCACACCCCTACACACACAGTTAGGGTTGCAACACGTGATTATTTTACTAATTATCTATTCTATTATTTTTTGACGATTAATCGGTTAAAAATGGGCACATTTGAGCCTTTATTTTTTTACACAATATTTGAAATACATTAAAAATTATATTTTGATGCATAAATGGACAGAAAAAGTTGATTGATAAATTTAGTGAAGCTAAAAGTGGGACTTGAGTTATAGATTCAACAACACAAAGAAGCTTTTTCATCTTAAATGCAAAATATATATATTCTGTGTACAGTGTTTAATTGCCACTTTGACTGCATTTGCTTTTTTTTTTTTTTAGTCTGAATACTCCAGTTAACGATTAATCAATCATTGAGCTACTCGTCAACAAAATTAGTAATTGATTAATCACAATTATTTGATTAATCATGTTTCCTCCCAAAAGGACAGTCTAATCAGTTTCAGTCTGTTTGGCAGTCACAAATGAACATGGTTATGTAAGCTGCAGCATGTGCGTGTAAGCAGACAAAAGAGAGGAAAACACAGAATCCATGAGCAACATTAAAACGCTCCTCCTTCCTGCATACGTTGAGCTCTATTTGGTTCGGTCTTGTGGCATTTACTTGGAGGTCTGTGAGGTCCAGGTGGTCCAAAGTTCGCCCGCTCACGGAGAAGAGCAGCAGGTTGAAAGTGAAGGTCAAGTCGATTTTCCCCAGGATGCTTGCTGACGCCAAAATGGATTCATGACGTCGCTGAAAGATCCGACGCTGTAAGACGTGGCGAAAATGGATCTTCACCATGAGGACAATCACTTCTAGTTCCGCACCGTCCTGCCGTTATAACCTTAAAAAGATCCGATTTTATAATTATCCGTCGATTAATGATTAACCGATAAGCATCCGTTTTATGAAAATGGCCGACCGTCTTTCTATAACATAAAGTGCTAAAATTTTTACACTTAAAAGCATTTATTTTTAACACTAATTGGGCGGTTCTCATGTAACGTCACACTTCCGTGAACTTTCTGACTGACGGTCATTTTGGCAGGCAGTTGCTATGACGACAATAAACAAGCAACAACCTTAAAACTAGCTCTCGCCTCGTTCTTGTCTAACTCCTAAACATCATAAGTACACTACAACTACTCAATCTCAGTTTTTGAGTATTCTAATCAAATCAATCAATCAATTTCGTTTATTTGTGTAGCACATTTCAGCACCGAGGCATACAAAGTTATTAAGAAAACACCAAACAGTCAACAAACATTACAGTTAGAGTGCCATCACCAAAATCACACATCAAATATTTGGCTCAATGTTTCACTTCTTATGGCTCAAAAGCAGTTTTTAACTGAGTACTGTGTAATACTAAGATAAATATCAGTGGTCTTTTCTGTAGTACCTTCTGTGAAACTAGCAAAATTAGCTTAATGATAGGTCTGGCAGCTGTTATTAAAAAAGTGGTTTCCTCACATAATTAAACAGATACGTATTTATAAAATATAATAAAGCAGGAACCTCTAAAGTTGCTGCAAACTAAATTAGCTTGTCGAGTGTTTATATTTCAGAACGGCACCGCGTAAAGTGCAGTTTGAATCCGACACCGGACTCTGTTTGGACCGTTTCTCTTTCTCTTTCTGGTATGGCCGCCATCTTTCCTGTTCCACCATCCAGCGGCGCCCTCTGCTGGGTGGCGGCTAAACTACAACACTATAAAAACGTCTAAGTAGATTCTTTTAGTTAATCGATTGGAACTAATTTCAATCTAATAAACCATTAATTAACAATTGATTGTAATTGAATTAATTGTTTGCATCGCTTCATAAAACTGAATTTTACGATTTAAAATTTTTTTCTTTTTGTCCAGGATTTTAACTGTTCTGACCTGGAAAAATAATAATTAAAATTTTTATGCAGATTTTCAGAAAGAGACGATTAAACATTCAAACAAAATGTTAAAAGTCCTTATTCATCCTCTCCTAAAACCGTGAAATATAAACGAAATATTTTTTTAAACTTTAAAATATTCTTTTGACATTTTTGTGGCTGTATTAAATATTATATTTACATGTATAAATATAATGTAAATAAAGATAAACATTTCATCATCACCGATTTATTGACCTTCTTTCTTTTTTCTTCTTAGGATTGTTGAAATCTACAGCCGTCGACTACAAGGTGATTTTATTTAAATGTTTAACTCTGTTATTTCGTAAACATCTCAAAATTTATTTTGAGTTGTTTTAAGACTTTCAAACTAATAAAATGAGTATTACGTTATTTATTAATTACTTATTACTTACAGGCATTATTTATAATAATACTGGTCCATTGTGTCGTGGTCTGTGTTAATCGATTATTCGGATTTTTTAAAAATTGGCACATTTGTAGATTTTTCATTTCCCAAACTTGAGATTCTGTTATCCTTGATCTGTTTGTTTCTCCGTTTGTCTCTTGCTTCCCCAGTTCAGGAGAGATTGACCAAACAGATTGCCGTTGCCATCACCGAGGCCCTGCAACCCACCGGGGTCGGAGTCGTGGTCGAGGCAACGTATGCGTCTTTATTCATTTTTCCAAACTGCAGCTTGCAGTTTGTATTTCCAAACAGCAGAGGGCGCTCCTCTCATTGCTTACTTAAATAATGAAGTGAGCAAGGACTTCTGATTTTTACAGTCAGAGGTCACAGCCAACTACAACAACAAATTATTTTATAAACTTATGGAGAAATCTGCAGGTTGCATTAGTTTGTGTATCTCTGCTTGAAGTTCCAATCCTGCTGTAAAGAAAAACATCTTTCTGAAGTTTTAAAAACACAAAATCTTACCGTGTTTTTGGTCTAGTTTGTAGTGAAAACATCTTAGTTTTATCTTATTTTAAATGAACTAACTTACAAGTAGCTTTTCAGCAATATATAGCTGATTGTTTTAAGTCAATAATTCCTAAGTATTGATAAAAAAAAAAAGTTAAATTTCACTGGCAAATTATTTCATTTATAACAATATAATTTTCCCCATGTTATTATAATATATTATATTATTATGTTTGGCCGCTTCTCTGATTTTACTTGCTTAAAATGTGAAGATTCTGGCTAAAGTAGGTAATTATTTTAGTAATCGATTATTCTATTAATTATTGAATAATCGATTCAAGCAATACGTCTAAGTTAGCCGTTAATCTGTCATTAAATTAGTTGCCAATTATTTCAGTAATTGATTAATCATAATTAATATAACTGATCATTTCAGCCCTCAGCTCAAGTATTAAGTTCGCTTACTCCAGTTAGCGATTAAACGATTACTAGATTAGTTGACGATTATTTAAATAATTGATTATGATTAACCGATTAATCGTTTCTGCCGCAGACTCACCGGCTGCGGCGGCCATCTTGGCCTGCATTGGCCTTTCTCCAGATTTAAATGTTGTCCTGTGTATTTCTTAACGTAACGGCGCCGTTCCGCTCGTCTCTTCAGCCACATGTGCATGGTGATGCGGGGCGTCCAGAAGATGAACAGTAAAACCGTCACCAGCACCATGTTGGGAGTCTTTAGGGAAGACCCGAAAACCCGCGACGAGTTCCTGACCCTCATCCGAAGCTGAAGATGAAGAAGCTTCTCTTCCTCCTGTTGCCTGGGGTTACCTGCTCCTGCTCGGCCCACCTGCCGTGCCGCTGTGTGTGTGTGTGTGTGTGTGTGTGTGTGTGTGTGTTTCCGTCTCGCTGAAGGCAGTGAAAGGCGTTTACTCCGTGTTATTGTTCACTCTGACGACCCGATGAGCCGGAGCATCGCCTCAGGGCCGCTGACTGACCCGATTATTCTGACAGATTTTACCCTGCGGGTTTTTTTAGGATGTTCGTTGGCCACCAGACACCTGAGCTTTTCCTAAAAACTGGTCCTGAGAACAATTTTCTTGTAGCATAAATAAAAATTTTTTTTGCATAATTTGAACGTAATCTATTGCTACAATGTAGCTGATTTGTAGCTTTAAAACCTAGACATAGTTTGTAGCTATACGCTAATTATGCTAACTAACTAAATACATGCTAATTTAGTTCAATGATGACTGTTCTGCTTGCTAATTATGGTCATTTTAATTAGCTTAATGCTATCCTACATGACAATTGAGGTACGTGCTAGCTACTCTAATGTTAGCATTGCTACAAGAAAAGTTTGCTGAAATTTTTGCTATGGGGCCAATTTTTTTTTATTATTATTTCAATTACTAAATTTATTTTATTTGAAAAATAACAAGTTGTTGTGTCCTTGGACTAGACCCTTCTCCCTGGTGGTCATGGAGCCACTTCTGTCCAACCGCCCTGTCCCAGGGCTACAGTGTATCTTACCACCATCAGTGTATGAATGCGTGTGCGTGCGTGTGTGTGAATGACTGAATGTAGCGTTGAGCGCTTTCTAGTCCTGTGGACTAGATAAACGTTGCACAAGTACAGGCCACTTACCATTTGTCTGGAATTTTGCACGTGTATCTTCCTCAACAAGAGTAGAATATCACATTTGTTTTTCTTTTTGGCCAAATTTAATAAATGGTTGCGCCCAATCTGGTTTCCAATGAACATAATAGAATGTCATGGTCATTTATGACATGGTTTACTTTCAAATTAAATGAAAAAAAAAAATTAAATAAGAAAAGATAAATACTTTGTGTTGTACCTTACATTCTCCATTTTGTAATTTTATTTGTATTTTTTTTTAATGCTTCCCATCATTAAGATTTGACCCCACCCCACACTTTTTCTTTTACATGTTTATCTGCATCGACTGCCTGAGTTAGCAAACCATACTTAATCCATTCTTGAATTGTAGTTGAGGGCCACACAAAATCATCCCCAGGGCAGACAATGGCCCGCCAGCCACACATTGGGCATACCTGAATTAGGTAGATAAAAAAAAATGTTGTCTTCTGTAAAAGACTAAGTTATGATGACTTCCTAAAGTTGATCAGTACAAATAATTCTGTTAAAATCTATTTTGCATTGTAATTTGCAATGTACCTTGGAAACGGTTCAACTTCAGCTGGTTACCTGCTAACTGTGCTACAAGCTAATTTCTATATCAGTATTAATCTGTATTAATCTTTAAAATCCCACAGATAATGTTGAGAAGACAAGCTGCCCAACCTCCGAAATGTTTGAGGTTTTATATTCCCCGGGGATTTTTATTAAGGTTAAAAATCGCCGCAATTATCTCCGGGTGTTAGCATTAGCACAGGCAGCTCCCATTGTCTTTCCGATTCGGTGTAATTTTCAGCTTTGCTAGATTGTACGTCTTTTATTTCCCCACACAACCAGTTTCATATAGAAAAAAAAATATATACTTGAGATTTTGACCTTTTGAAAACAGCAAATCCACAAAAACAAAGAAGCCACGGCTTATGTCTGTTATGTATTTAACGGTTTTGAAACGATTCGACTTCAGCTTGTTACAAGCTAACTGTGCTACATGCTAATTTCTAAGTGTAGCATCAGGACGCACTTTGGTCGCAGTGATTTATAAATAAATATATAAAGTTATCCAAGAAGGGATATTTCAAAAATTAAAAAATGTTATTCTGAGAAAAGCATTGTAATTTCCTGCCTGTTTATATTTTTATTTTTACACATTAAATAGGCTACCATGGTTTACTAATACTATTTCTTTATACTTTTAAAAACTCTTACCTAAACAAAAGCTGAATTGTTAGAACAAAATAATTGTTTAAAGTCAAGTTTGTAAAAGAAAAATATCTGAATTATTGTTGGAACCAACATTTTCCATTGAAACATATATATCTTTTTTATTCCTTTGCGAGGAACTGCCTTTATCTGCCAACCAGCCTCTGGATTTAAACCAAAACAGATACTGTATGTCTATGAAATGTTTATTAAATGTGTTTGTATGTATGTGTGTGTTTTCTTCTCAGTTTCCATCCTGGTAGATGAACACTGTGAAGACAAGTTTGTTGTGTCGTGTCTTTGCACACCCGTGCATCATGATGTCCGCTGTCTGGTTTTCATGGTGTAACTGGAAGATGAATGCTAAGCAAAAATAGGGAAAACAAACAAAAAAAAAAACGCTTTAACTGTTTCTGTGGCCTTGTTTATTTGTTGTGCTCATTTTAAAGACTTTTTAATCAAAGATAATAAAAGTATGTGACAGCAGAGAGTGTGTATTTTATTAACGTTATTCCTGATGAACATGTTAAGTTTGTAAAATAAATTACCGATGGAATTTGTTGTAAATGTAAATGTTTGCTTAGAGGTGTTTGCTGCCCTCTTGTGGTCAAAAACAAAACCACAGCTGAGATGTTTTCTCACATTTAAGTTTTTTAATGTGTTTTTGTTTTTAATGAGGAAATATTTTCTAATTTCCAAAGGATTTTATGAGCAAATGCATCATGTCGTTCTGAATGTTTTGTTACAGAGTCAGACAAGAAACCACAAGCAGAGGTGTTTTGTTTGTTTTTATATAAATTGGGGGCATGCCAAATCACAGCATTCTGGTACATCGCAGCAAAAGTACAAAACACATCAAAGTAATTCTCATTTCATAATTTTCACGCCACAATGTGTGTGAAGACAACAAGGATTCAACAGGTACCAACCAGTTTAAGCAGCAGGGCTCACGTTCACGCTCATTTACTCAAACGTCTGTACGCATCTGGATTATTTCATTACAAAAATAATCCAAGAAATCTAAATCTGGAGGTTCAGTTTATGAAATTTTACCAGTTCTGTGAATATTCAGGTGCTGAAACTGCTTAAAGTAAGATTTATTATTGATGCAAGGAGTTTGCAAATTGATTTAAAAGTGATAAACTGCATAAATTACGAATGAATTACTGTATTTTTAATTAAATCACATGAAGTTAAACATTTAGCACACGCTAAAATACTGCAAACTCAAAAATGAAAACTTTTTGGACTGAATCCAGCATCAGTACAATCACAAAACCAAACCGACGTTTTATTTTAAATTAAATTGGTTGTTTCTGAACGTGAACTCCACTCAGCTGTCATTCCTCCCAAAGCCGAAACACAAAAATCGATACAAAACCATTTATTTCGTTTTGCTTTTTCATTTTGTTGATGTGTCAAGTATACAAAAAAGGCACTGCCATTTGTTATTCTAAATACGACTTTCCCAGTCTTGTTCATGCAGTTTAAAATATAAATAATTTTTTTTAATTGTCTTTTCATTTTCTAGATTTTTTTTTTTTTTTGCAACTTTTTATTATTAAACATACATTTAATTTTTTTTTTTTTTCAAATATAGAAGTAAGCCTGCAGTCAATACAGGACATCGGCTCTTTGATAAAATAAATCTAAATAAAGGGAAAACAGTCGAGCGGTAACGCTGTTACATATTTCCAAAAAAAAAAACAACAACAAAAAAACAAACAAAAAAGTCCTGGCATCTGAAAACAAAACAATAAAAGCATACACAACTCAACGTAAAATACGATAAATGCTTTTGGAATAACAAAGCGTTAAATGTTAATACTGCGCGGAGCTGATTTGGTTTGATTTAACACAAATTACATCACTTTGTTCACACATCAAGTCTCTTTAAAAGGAGAATTTATGTTTTTCTCAAACATAAAAACCATCAGAAATATCTTTATTTCTCTTAAGCAGATTTCCAACTGAATGAAACACAATGCCACCAGACAAAACGTGTTAATCCGCCGCTAAAAATAGTCCTCCCAAAATGGCTGCTTGGTGGGAAACACCACCAGCCAGATTTCAGCTCGTATTAAGCGTCTTCCTTCTACAAGCACATTTCTGACTCCAGAACCAAACAAAGAGTTTGGATCTGGATAAAATTAAACAGAAATACAACTCAACAAACGCAAACAAGAACAAAAAAATGACGATATATCTGAGATGTATGCATGGTCACCAGCCATAACACGTTAACACAGACGGCACTTAAATAATAAAACACTTACAAGTTTTACCTCTGCAGGAAATACGGAAAACAAAAGGAAATAAATTATTATTTTCTACTTAAGTACTGAGCGATGCCTGGCAGTGAAGCTGAGATTTCATATAGAGAAACAAAACCAACGTTTAATCTGCTTCCTCTGGATCTGAAGGGAGTTTCTGAAAACGCTGGCGCAGATTTTCAGTCATCCAGGATTTAATCTTGAGAGTTTTAAATGAATATTTTCATGTAAAACATGAAAAAACAACGTTGAAGAGATTTCATCTTTCTAACACCTGCATTGCAGCCTGGACTCGTCTCCTCAGGCAGTTTCACAGAAACCCGCACTTTGGGACTAAAGCTGAAACGATTAATCAGATTAATCGCGATTTAGTGATCGATTAATCGTTCATTGGAGTACAGATACTCAAAAAATGCAGTTTGCTACGAGAACAACATACGAAGAGCATTAACTAAACCAAAACTGTAAAAAAATTATATGCATTTTGCATTAAATAAGTGAAAAAATGTATTTATTTGTAAATCTTTTCTATATGATGGTATTGCATATTGACAACAAAAAATAAGAGTACATTTCTGCCAAAAAATTCAGAACTCTTGTGACTGATCTCAGAAACTTTCTAGAAAAAAGAAAATGTTTTAAAAAAAATAAACTTTCCAAACTCAAATATCCAAATTTTTTTCGTTTTTTCCCCCCCGTCTCACATACACTCATAGTTTCACCCAAATCTCCTCTAGTCACATTTTTAGCTTCAACTGAATCAAATTCTGTAAAAAGAAAAAGAAAAATCAACTATTAAGCATCATTTGATGTCTAATTATTGATCGGTTAGTAATAATCAACAGGTCAGCCCTTCACTGTATTGATTGTTTTATCCGATTAATCGTCAGAACCGAAGAAAAGTTCAGCTGTTTTCATTTAAAACTCTCAGGAGTTTCTGCACATTTTCAGCCTCTTAAAACAAATTAAAAGCTAAATAAAAAATAAAAAGAACAAAACCGTTTAGACAATCTGCAAATGTAGAACAATTAAAATACATAAAAATGTTTTCATCTTCTAGTCGTTTGCAGCAAACTGAAGTAAAAAAAAGACGTTTTTCTAATTATTTTGAGGTCTGAGAGTTCTGATTAATGTGTGCTAGCATGTTAGCATGTAGCTTCCATTAACACAGCAAACCTTTCCACGTCTCGGCTTCGTTCAGAACAGGAACATCCGTCCCCGATCGTTCACGCATCACTGACAAATTCAGATGAATTATTAAAGCATAAAAATTTCTGGAAAAAACAAAAACTTTGTAGGGGAAAAAAAAAAAAATTCAAGAAAATTTCTGGGGTTTCAAAAGTTTAAAATTTTCTAGATTCAATTTTCTAGTAAAAAACTCCAAAAATTTGGAAATTTCAAAATTTTGTAAAGTCAAAAATTTTCTAGTAAAAACCTCGGAAATTTTGAGATTAATCTAAGAAATATTCAAGAAAATCAAGAAATATTCTGTTTAAAAAGTTGAAAATATGCTGGAAAAAAATTTTTGAGAATAATTTCCGAAATTCTAGAAAATCTCAGAAGTTTTGAGATTAAATTTTCTAGAATAAAACAGATCAGAGAACATGGAAATTTCTGAGGTTTAAAGTAAAAAATATTCAACTTTTTTCAAATTTCAATGCATCTGACGATGTAATTTTGAAACATTAAATGAAGGATATTTTACCAATTACTCAGTACTTGAGTAGACTTTTAGCATTTTTACTCTTGCGTAATTTCCTGGACGGCTACTTTTTACTTTTTGCTTGAGTAAAAATGTCGCGTTACTCTTGGATGACATTTTGGCTGCTCTGTTCCCACTGCTGCATGTCAGGCCTGCAGTGGAGCTAATGCAGAAACAGCCCAGCATGAGCCGCCTTTCTTTCTTTCACACCTGAATTTAGCGCCGTCCAGTGCAATCGGATCAGCGGGCCGAACGCTGGCCACGTCTGAACGAAGCCGTTTTATCCAAGCAGGAGGAACCTCTGTTAGAGCTCGGAACAAACCAGAGAAAAAAATGGCCGTTGTGACATAAAAGAAAACATTTTTTAACTCCGGCCTCCGAGTTCAGATGAAGAGGTTCGACTCAGAACGGTTGAACTTAGTGAGTCACATTATCAAGTGCAGGATGCAAAGAAAATACTATGAAATTACAACAATAAACCCTAAACTGCAAAAACACGAAACATTACCAAGTATTCTGAGTCAAGTTCCTATGAAAATGCCTCAGCATTCTCGAAATAAGACAAAACTAACTGACAGTAACTTTTCAGCAGGAAACTGGAGCTTGTTTTAAGTAAATAATTCCTTAATATTGATGAAAAGTTCTAGTTGTAAATGAAATAATCTGCCGGTGAGAAACAAATTACTCTAAAACTACTAGAAATAACTTATAACTACAGGAAGTGATGCTAATAGCAAAACTAGAATAGATATCACCTGTAGTTATAACTGCTAGCTATAAATTTACTTTTTGAGCTAAAACAAACTA
This sequence comes from Girardinus metallicus, assembly GCA_903067095.1. Taxonomy (NCBI): domain Eukaryota; kingdom Metazoa; phylum Chordata; class Actinopteri; order Cyprinodontiformes; family Poeciliidae; genus Girardinus; species Girardinus metallicus. The sequence goes on along the minus strand of CAEGAE010018325.1, from coordinate 17,574 downwards.
CTAGATATAACTTATAATTAGAAGTAGAAAAATGTTTAGTTATAACTTGAACTTCAGGAATTATCTACCTAAAACAAGCTCCTGTTTCTTGCTGAAAAGTTATCTGTAAGTTTCTCTTATTTCAGGTGTATTATGATATCTGCACTAGAAACCAGACTCAAAATACTTGGTAACATTTAGCTTTTGCAGTGTAATTATTAAAGAAACTGGTCTGGATTCACCAGGTTATTTGCACATTTCCTTAACGGAAGTTTATTCCAGATGGAAGCAAATAGGGATGAATATTAAGACGCAAAATAAAAATAATAATAAAGAGAATATATTCTATGACGGCCTCAGCTGATGAAGCAAAGGCACACAGATGCAATGACTGCGTCTGGCCAGCAGGTGGAGGTAAGCACTAATCAGACAATCTCTGGGAGAACTACCCTTCATGGATTGACCGGTTTGTTTTTCACACTTTTTCAGCGAATACCTTTTTTTGCGACTTGCGGCTTAACGAGGTCGCCCGACGTCCCAACACGCTCCGATCGTCTCCCGTTCACGAGATTTCCTGCGTTTTCCTGCAAACATTCAGATTTAGACAAACTAATCCACTTCCTGCTGCCCTCGCTCACATGACATCATCATCCTCCTCCTCCTCCGTCGCCTTCAGAGGTCCGGCCTCTTCAAACATCCGCTTCCCCCTCTTCAGCGTCACTTCAGCTTCATTCCTTCCTCTACAACATGTGTGTGTCAAACTCAAGGCGCACGGGCCAAATCCGGCACGCTGCAGCTATTTATTTGGCCCTCGAGACGAGAAGTCTGCAACTTTTACAACCCAAAGAAAATGATGGGAACTCTTGAGTTCTAAAAATCGACAATTTGCAAGAAAAAAAATCCTGAAAATTTCACGTTTTCTGGAAAAAACTTGGAAAATTTCAGTTTTAAAAGCTAAAAATGTTAAAATGTTTTCTGGAAAATTTCAGAGATTTTTGGCAGGAATTCATTCTTCTTTTTATATCTACATTACAGCTTATAAACTGTTGTAAAAAACTTCCTTCTGTTATCTTATCTATTCTTAAATCTTATTATTTTTGTCAGAGCTATTAGAAGCTGCAGGTTGCAGACTAGAGGGCCACATAAATAAACTATAACAATTGTGTGCTTAAATATAATTTTATCAGCCTAATTAAATTAGTTTTATTTGCATAGAGCCAAATTCCATCACTGTGAAAAGATATTATTTAATTTTATGCAGTAGAAATCGAGTGTGTAGAAACCTGCAACCTTTTAACAATTCATCAAAAGTATTTTTGTCCAGTTTGTAGAGCAAATATTGTAGAGAAAACTAACAAATGTAGCAAAACATTGAGGCTTTTTTAAGCCAATAATTCCTTAATATTGATGAAAAAGTTCCAGTTTTGCAGGCAGATTATTTCACTTGTAAAGTATTTCTCCCATGTTAGAAGTGAAATAATCTGCCGGTGGAACTGGAACTATTTCATCAATATTTTGGATTTATTTACTTAAAACTAAATGTTGCCAACTTGTTACTCATAAGTTAGTTTCATTTCATGTTTACATATATTTGCAGTAGAAACTGGACAGAAATACTTGGTAAGGTTTAGTGTTTTTGCAGGTAGTTTTGTTAATAAATTTGTGAGTTTGACGCCGCTGCTCTTCAACATTCTCCGTCTTCCTCTGCTGCACTTCCTCCCGTCGTTCTCTCCGTTAAAACCTCGCAGCTAGCCGCCGCTTCTTAAACATAAAGGAGACGTTTGCTGTAAACTGGTTCGATGGCTGCCTGCGGGACGTAAAGCTTCGCGCGCTTCCTGAAAACGAGCGCGCCCTCCGACAGCAGCATCGTCGTGTAAACAATACGGACGCACAACGCAGAAACAAGATGTCGGCTGAAAACTCGCAGAGTCGCGGCGCCAACGTCTACGAAGCGCCGGACGGTCGATCGGTCCGAGAATCCCGACCCGAACGCGGCGGCTCCTCTCGTCTCGCCTGAGGTAACATTACTGACGCGGAAGACGCCATGTTTCATCCGGTCGGCCCGATCCACAGGCCGGTGTCGCCCTTCCGCTCGCCTCCACTAGGGGGCGCCAGTCAGGCGCCGTCCATCGCCGACTTTGATGCTTTTCCTTCTCGGACGGAGGAGGAAGTCCGTTTCTTTCCGACCCGATGGATGATGGGCTGCGTTGGCCGTTTGCCGACCAACCTGCGAGTGTTTCTGAGGTCCGGTCCGGCGGTGGAGCGCTGCGGGGAGGGGGGGCGGCGACCTCCGGCTGGCTTTGAGGAGAACCTGCGGCGCCCCGATGACCTCATATCGTCGATGTTCGATCTGCACCATCTAACGGGGAGAAGATCAGGATTTAACATCTTAATCATCACTAAAAAACATTTACGTTATTCTGTATCGGCTGATTTACATACTGACTGAACAAACAGAAAATTCTGGTTTTATCAGGTTAATAAACTTAGACATATTTATAAAATAACAAAACAGAAACTTATGATGGAGTATCAGGGCCATAATAAGAAAAAATAAAAAAATTAAGAGAATAAACCAGCAATATTAGAATAAAGTTGTAATATGTCTGATTTTGTGCCAAGTCTGATCTGAAGCTTCTTTTCGTACTGAGATGTAATTATCTGGAAATAAGATCACATTTTACAGTAACAACGGTTTGAACCAGGCCACCATCAGTTGCAGAAAAACAAAAGTTTATTTTTTCCCCAGTTCCTAACCAAACGCGTCGCCCAGCTAAAATCTGAAGATCGATGTGCTGAACAGCGAAGAGCCAAACGGTCCAGCTGAGGAAACGACACATCTGTGAAAACAGCTGCTGCCTCTAATGAAGCCGCAGAGGAAAACTGATCAGGCTGCACTGAAAAAACACAAAACACTAAACAGTATTTGGTCTAATTTAGTGCAAACATCATAGTATGCTCGAAATGAGATACGACAAACTTACAAGTAACTTATCAGCAACACGCAGGAGCTTGAATTAAGTCAATAATCCTCAATACTCAAGAAAAAGTTCCAGTTTCACTGGCAGATTATTTCACTGAAAACATTTTTCCAAATTAATAAGTGAAACAATCTGCCAGTGGAACTGGAACTTCTTTTGCTAAGATGTTGTGTTTTTGCAGTGCAGTACTAACTTCTCCGGCACTTAGCAAAAATTATTTTTGATAAATCTAACTGACCTAAAACTGATCTAAGTTCAGATAAACAACACTTAAAATGATGTTTTTAATTTAATTTATTTGGTAACATTTTAATTGGCACCAAAAAACATTTCTGCTGTTATTTGAACAACTTCAATATTTTAATTATAACATGGAAAAAATGTCATGCTATTAATAACATAATCTGCCAATGTTTAAAATTCATATGAAGGAAATATTTACTTAAAACAAACTCCTATAGTTTGATGAAAAGTTACTTGTTAGTTTTGTGTATTTAAATATTTTCACTAGAACCCAGACAAAAATACTCTGTATGATTTTATGTTTTTGCAGTGCATTCCATTAAAACAGACAAGTAAAACCAGGCGGATTGGTTTTTGAGTGCGCTCAGTGTTTGTGTATTTGTTTGTTTTTAAATGTTGCAGTGAAAATAAAAGCCGCACCTCCCAACGCGTGTTCTGTCATGCTCAAACACAACGACTCGAGGCGATTGTTGATGTCCGGCTCCGTCACTGGAAACTGATGGTCTGTGGAAAAACACAACGATTTTCACCAAATAAAAACAACATGAAACAGTGAATTATGTAGAATTCACTCCGATCTCCTGCTATGTCCGATTTCTCCAAGTAAAACTGGGAATTTTGATACAAAATACCAGAAAAGCTCGTAATGTTTTCAAAAATGAATCAGATGAAAGGTAAAAAAAAAAAAAGCTGCACCTACATTTTATAATTATATATTATTTATTACCTTAATTATCAATCACCCATCATTAGCATTATTATGTTCATAATTCTTATAATATAAATTGTTAATATCAGCAGCACAAGTCAATAATTCCTGAATATTGATGAAAATGTTTTAGTTCAAATAATTAGTAAATTTTTAAAATCAATATTAAGAAATTACTGACTTAAATAAGCTCCGGTATGTTTCTGGAAAGTTACTTGTAAGTTAGTTTTTTCTTATTTCACGTGTATTGAGATATTTGCACTAAAAACAACAAAAATACCTGGCAAGATTTTGTGTTTTTGCAGTGTATGGGCAAGTTCAGTTAATGCTTAACTGAACTTGTAAAACGTAGAAGCAGCTTAAAAATCTGCTTTTATTTTATGTTGAAATGCATTTTTTGGCATCATTTCACATATGAAATAAATAAACAAAAGGAAAAATGTCTGTCTAATACTTTTCTTATCCATATTAAGGATTTGTTTCAAATTAAAGCGAGCTCATTTATCTTTCTGAAGAGTTACTTGTTAGTTTTGTCTTATTTTAATTGCATTAAGCCATTACACCAGAACGAGACACAAGATGCTCGGTAAACTTGTGTTTTTTGCAGTGTCAAAGTCAAACTAACGGCTCTGCTTTCACACATTTCATCTTCTGATCTTAGATGTTCTGAATCGACCTGTTAGCGGACAGATCAGAGATACAAGCAGAGACGGGGAGGATGCGTCGCTTCCACATCGACTCTGGCTCCGACCCGGCTGCAGCCAGACAGTTATGTGTGCACGACTCTGTAGAGTCGTCAACGGAGGAGAGGAAGGTTGGCAGAAACGGAGGAACGGGAGAAAAAGGAGAGAGTCAGGAAGGGAAGCCAGGGAGCCCCGTCCTCGCTGCACAAAGGCCCTCATTGTGAATCTGACCACTCTTTCCTCCCCTCTCTTCCTCTCTCCCTCCCTCCGCCGCCTTGCTTCCCCGCTCTCCGCTTGCTTTTCTTTTTTTAAATCCATTTTGTCCTCCTCGTTCTAAAAGGAGGGAGGCCGAGTCGCTGCTATAACCGTCCTCTGTTCCTGTGGGACGGAGGTTACTGCAGGTCACTCCGTCTGGCACAGGCAGCGGCTGCGACCCGCGGAAAACGCACTGTACACTGCAAAAACACAACCTGAAAAACTACAACTCTGCTGGATGTCTAGAGCAGGGCAGATAAACACACTATATATCTGTTTAACTTCCTGTAACTAAACGGGAAACTTTGCATTTGGTTTCTCCTTGTAGAAACATAAAATCTTACCAAGTATTTTTGGTCTGTTTTTTTAGTGCAAATATCTCAGTTCACTTCAAATATGAAAAACTAACTTTCCTGTAACTTTATAGCAAGATATAATAGTTTGTTTTAAGTCAATAATTCCTTAAATGGCTAAAATAAGTACTTATTCACTGGTTGTTAAATTAACTTGTAATTTAAAAAAATGTTAAGAAAAACAAACAACAACTGCTTTTTCATCATTATTAAGGCATTATTAGTTCAAATCAAGCTCCTATATCTTACTGAAAAGTTACTTGAAAGTTGAAAATCAATACTAAGAAATTATTTGCTTAAAATAACCTCATCTATCTTGTTTAAAAGTTACTTATAAGTTAGCTTAGTCTGTTTTTCAAGAGCACTAAAATATTTGCATTAAAAACTAGACCAAAAATACTTGGTAAGATTTAGTTGTTTTGCAGGGAAACAACACATAATCCTTTATTTGTTATATTTTCCATTCTGTTTATGAGTAAGTGCATCAAAATGGTCAAAAATTAGAAATAAATAATAATATCCAGTTGACTGAAAAGTAACCAGCTTATGCATAATCTAAGCTGGTTTTTAGTGTTATTTGATACAGTAAATACTAAAAACCAGTCGTTTATCAGTTGTTTGTTTTTAAACCACTGAATGGTTTATCTTTTATTTATTGTTTTTATGTTTGTAGTGAATCCCTGAAGTTATGGGCCAAGTTATTTTTGAATGATACAAGAACTAAAGCAGTCACTTCCTCTGAATCGATTAATCACTGAGTCGGCCATTTTGGCTGTCTGTCTGGCAGCTTTGAAAAGGGTTACATAAATCCATAAATGAAACCAACAGAGCGCCAGCTCCTCACCGGCCTGCTGGAACGTAACCATGGTTTGCGGCGTGGTGTGGACCGGCAGCGACCGCGTCCTCTGCACGGAGCTGTGGGTCCGACTCGGCATGCTGTTACTTCCTCCAGGGTTGGCAAACCAGGGGCCCTGAGGAGAAATATTGAACATATCACTGAGCTGATTTAAGACTAGAGCTGGCCAATAAATCAATAGCAATACATATCGTGATAGATCCATAAACCAAATAACAAAACAGCGGTAGCTCCTCACACATGACCTACCGACAGGTAATATGTCTGACAGGATATTTTATAAATCTCTCACAGCTAGGCTGGTGGAATCAACTAACTCGCTCGCTCTCTGGTTACCTAGCAACAGCCTGCAGGGCGAGAAGCAGTTTCAAGTTCCCCCCAACTTTGGTTGCCTGGCAACGACCTGCTGAGTAACTGCAGCAGGTTACTCAGAAATAACCTGCCTCAAAACGGCTTAAAAATAAGAAACAACGGCGTGGAGAGAAAACTCGATGAAACAGGAAAGATCACTGGTAATATTTCAGATATTTAAAAAAATAATTATTGATTAGATTTAGTAGGAAACAATTGTATCGTGATACGTTTTTCAGCCATATTAAAAACACATTAATGGGATTACGTTCAGACTAACACCAGAATAATCCAGAGAGCTGTTTCCCCCAAAGACCGGTAAAATGAAATTTATCAAAACTATAGAATCAATAGAAATATTAAAAATTATTTAAAAAGTTAGACCAGATATTCCCGGGCCAAAGCAGATTGTTCATAACTTTTGGTTCAGATCGATAATCCCAAATTAGCTGCCTTATTTTGTGTTTTTTCACTGCAAAAAATAACAAAACCTTACCAAGTATTTTTGGTCCAGTTTTTCGTACAAATGTTTTAGTACACATGAAATAAAACAAAACTAACTCACAGGAAACATTTTAACAAGATGTAGAAGCTGGTTTAAAGTCAATAATTCCTTAATATTGATCAAATATTACTACTTCTAAGTGAATTAATCTGCCAGAAGAACAAGACATTTTTCCCATAATATAAATTAAATTGTCTTGTTCCAGTGGCAGATTATTTCACTTAAATAACCAATAGTTTTTAATTAATAATAAGGGATTATTTTTCCTATTTCTTGCTGAAAACTTGCTTGTAAGTTAACACACTTGAAATAAGGCAAAACTAAGATATTTGCACTAGAAAGACTAGATTATTTATCTTGTAACATGAGAAAAAAACGTCTTCTTATAAGTGAAATAATCCATCAATGGAAAGAGTATTTTTTAATCAACATTAAGGAATTTTTTACTTAAAACAAGCTCCTATATCTGCTGAAAAGTGATTTGTAAGTTAGTTTTGTTTTAATTCAAGTGTACTAAGATATTTGCACTAAAAACGAGACCAAAAATACCTGGTAAGATGTTGTGTTTTTGCAGTGTACAGGGAAATCCTGCTTCCTTCGTTTGTTTTACTACTTATTCAGCAAATTGCTGCTTTGCTGCAACATCTGCAGATGAAAAACTTTACTGGTGGAAGCAGGAAACGTTGTTTTCTCCTGGTTCTCCTCCCTACGTCAGGTAGACCTAATGACGGGTCTGAGAGTAACCTGCATATTATCCAATCCCTCACCACCCTGCAGCGCCGACGGCCAGCGAAAAACAGGAAATGCCTGCGCACTGTTCTCACTGTATCTGAGCCGCGCGCTCTCTCTCTCCCCCCTATATATACGCTGTACCTCGATCGCCCCTCCTCCTCACAGCTTTCCCTGCCAGCCGACTTTTCTCCCTTTTTCTCTCCTGGCACCTCCACTCCAAAGACAAGAAGGAGGAACTGAGGTATTTCCTGCCATTGTGAGGGATGATGAGTAGAAGGAGGGAGGAGAAAAGAAAAAAAAAACGCTGTGAAATGGGTCGGATCAGACCAAAATGAGGCAGAACGGGCCTGAAACCTCCCGCACGGCTCCGCCCGTTTTCAGTGTTGACGCAGAGTCTCTGGTATGTGGAGCGACCTGCCTACGAGCTCCATTCACACACACACACACACACACACTACTCATCCTGCTTTTTCTCATCGTGGAATAATGACAGAAAAACTATTTCAGGGAGAAGACGTGCTGAGCCCCGGCGGCTGTAACCGTCCTGGAATGTCTCGCTGCTCAGTTCGGGAATGTTCCACTTTAACGTCAAAGATACGACTTCAGGACGAAGCAGTTTAACTCTAAAGCTTCTGAAAGTGTCTTTCCCTTTCCAGAGTTCCCATGACTCTGTAGTGATCCGCGCCGCTCAAACGCCATCTTGGTAGGCAAGCGCAGCACAAAACCTAGATGAACCATGGCTTCCAGACCAACAAAAAGCAAATATGGATTCGGTTGCAGTGTGACGTCACGCCCCCATCTCCCTGCTGGAGGACAAAAAGCTGCTGGCTAACGAAGGCTACCACTCCCTGACCCCCGTCTGAATTCTGTGCGTCATCAGGGTCACGTGTCTGCTTGGTAACATTTTGTGTTTATGCAGTGTAACTAATAACCTGCAGCGTGGAAGTTGAAACTGGTGCAAAAATAGAGCCAGCATTAGTCAACGCTATCACTAAAGCTAAGCTAACATGAACACAGCCAAAAAAAAGCTGAATAACTCCTCCATCCTCCACGGTCCAGTCTGACTCACATGTCTGCCCTGTTTGGGACCGGTTGGGGTGCTGCTGGAGCTGCGGGGTGTGGGTCCCAGCAGCCCCCCGCTGCCCAGCAAACCCAGTCTGGCTCCCGGTAAGCTCCTGGAAGGCATATGGAACTGGTGGAGGCTGCGCCTGGCGGACACGCTGCTCCCGACGCAGCTGGTGGTGGGGAGAGAGTTCGACTGACCGAAACGGCTGCAGGACACGAGAAACGTCCGACAAAAGTCAGAATGAAATCAGAAAAGTTACTAAAGCTACTTAAAAAAAAACACACACACACATTTACTGTCACAAACAGTAGAAAAAATGTCCAGTTTGTGAAAACGTACCTCCTCTGAGGCCGGTAACCTGCAATGTCAAGGAGGGTTTTCCTCGGGATCGACCGGAAAAGCCTCTGGACCTGCTGTTTCCATGACAACAGCCTCTTCTTCTGCGTCTCTGTGAAGGACTGCCATGCACAGAAAGAGAGAACAGCAGCGAAAAATCAGGAAATAAACTAATCCTCAAAGCATTTTTGGCTATTTTTTTAGTGCAAATTTGTTTGCAAACTTGAAATAAGACAAAACTTTTCAGACAAAAGCTGAAAAACTCAAATTAAATCAATAATTCCTTAGTTTTGATGAAAAAGCACTAGTTTCAACTGTCAGACAATTTCACTTATAATGTGGGCAAAATGTGTTATGAGTTAAATTATCTGTAAAAGTCTTTTGTCTGATTTCAATCAAAAGTAGATCGAAAAAATCGGACTGAAAACTTTTATCATCCATTTTTTGGTAGAAAGAGAAAAACAATAAATCGTGCAAATGGAGATGATTGATTTATGGTGCGATTAATCGATTTATTGCGACCGGCCTGTATATAAGATTCGGAGGGAGATACCTCATGGATGAGACATTTATCGATGAGCTGCAGGTAGGAGCTGATGTTGTCCTCGTCCGACCGCGACACGAGGAGCTGGGTGCAAACTGAGGGCAGCGTGAAAACCAGACATGAGACAGGGGTGTCCAAAGTGCGGCCCGGGGCCTATTTGTGGCCCTTGGACTGATTGTTTCTTTCCTAAACTTGACTAAATATAACAAGTATTTTGAAACAAAGTGACCCAAACACGTCTGTTATTGCAGAAACTTATTAAGCCAAGGGAAAATCTACGGCGTATTAAGGCCATTGTAGAAAAAAAGAAGCAAATTTCTGCAAAAACACTTTGAACAATTTGAAAGTAATCCAAATAAAAAACCAAGAACATTTCTGAGCTCCAAAAAATAAAAAAATATGAGCTTAATGTCAGAAATTTTCTTCAAAAAACCTTGGAGATATAAAATTTCTAAGTTTCCCAGAAAATTTCTGACATGACTAAAATCTCTGAGTTTTTGGCTGAAATGTGCTCCATCTATAATGGTCCTAATACACTGTTTGATCCACAGTATACATCAGTATAGCTTATTGGCTTGATTTGAGCAAATAAAATATCCTGAGGTTGTTTTTTTTTGGCCTGCGGCTACTTTTGAGTCTACAATTTTAGCCCAGGTGCCTAAAAGTTTGGACTCCCCTGACATAACTCTTCCATCTCCATGTGAAACCAGCTGAACAGGTGGATGACGCTCACCTTTCCCCATGACACGGGTGAACTGGCCCGGCAGATCCCCCTCTGCGATGACGCTGCTGCCGGACTCGGCCTCCCCTCCGCCGCCTCCCGGCAGGCCGGAGTCGGAGGCGGCGCTCTTGCTCTGCGGACTCAGCAGGGGGCGCTGCAGGGACGACTCCTCCCCTCCGCTGAAGGCCTTGATGGGAGTCGTGATCATCAGGTGGAGCTCCTGCAGCGGCGTGCGAAGATTCCCGCCCTCCAAGACGTCCTGGAAACAGGAAGTAAACATTCACCAACCAAACTGGGAGAAATCAGCCTTAAAATAAATAATAACCAGAGGTGAGCAGAGGAGCCAAAAAGTCACTCAAGTAAGAGTAAAAAAGTATTTGGTGAAAAAGAGTAAAAAAGTATTTGGTGAAAAGTCTACTCAAACACCGAGGAACTGATCAACTTATCAATCATTTAATATTTAAAAGTTAAATCATCCTAGTCACCAAAATATAAAGTTAAGTGGAAAATTTGGCATTTTAAGGACAAAATAAGAATAATTCATATAAGTAACCAAAAATAAAGAACATTTTTCCAAATTAGTTTCTTTCAATAAAAAATATGAAACTAAGAAAAACTGCAGGTGTGTCTGGTGAATTTTTAGTTACAACATGTTTGTTTTCCATTCAGTGGGTAGAAAATCCAGAAATTTTACTCAAATCAGAGCCGCCATACTTCATAATAAAATGACTCAAGTAAAAGTATAAAGTACAGCGTAGTAAAAATACTCCTAAAAGTACATTTCTTCAAAAAGGTTACTCAAGTAAATGTAATTGAGTAAATGTAACTAGTTGATACCCACTCTGATAAAGATGTACGTTGTATAACTGCGCATCTGTTTGCAGCCATTTTCACGTTTGAATGTAAACGTTGAGTTGGGGGCGTGGCCAGCAGCAGCTCATTTACATTTAAAGTGACAGGAGGCTCTAGAACAGCTAAAGTCTCATTATGCAATAATGAATTTGTGCTAAAAATGTAATAAACGTGTTTTATACCTCCAATAGACCAACCCTAACCTGTTAAAGTAAACACAGTGGGTCACCTGCAGCTTGTTAAATGAAGTAAAGACATTCGCCTCGACATGGAGCCATGTTGCAACAGTGCTGCTGCGAAAGGTTACGCCTGAAATTAGCTTCCTCAACTCAGTCCCTCCTTCTGCCTGACCTTTAAGGTTGTTGTTCTGCTTTGAAGGGCTATGAGTAAAGAGGGAAGAATGAGTTTCAAATCTGAGCCCAAAACCTTCCCTTCAATGCAAAAACAAAATCTTACCAGGTATTTACTGTCTAGTTTCTAATGAAAAATTATTAGTTCCCTTGAAATAAGACAAAACTAACTTACAAGTGACTTTTCAGTTTGTTTTAACTCACTAAGTCTTTAATATTGATGAAAACGTTCGAGTAACGAAATGTAACGAAAATGTCCCATTTTTAGTGAAATAATCGGCCAGTGGACATTTTTTATCGAGGGATTTATTGAGTTAAAACAAACTCCTTTATCTTTCTAAAAAGTCGTTTATGAGTTAGTTTTGTATAACTTAGAAGTGAAATCTTGCTAAAAGTGACTTTTTCACCAAGATACAGGAGTTTGTTTTCAGTAAATAAATCCTTAATGTCGATTTAAAAAAAAAAAGTACTAATTCCATGGGCAGATTACATAACTTATAACAAGACATTGTTCCCTTGTTATAAATGAAACTAGTACTTTTTCCCTCAATTTTACTGAAGAACTGACTTAAAACAAGCCTCTAATTCCTTGTTGAAAACTTAGTTTTGTCCTATTTCCAGTGAACTAAGATATTTGCACAAGAAACTATGCCAAAAATCCAGTTTTCTGGATCAGTTCTTCTGTTGTTTTGACCATTTACAGGCTTGTCGACTTAAAAAGGTCCTAATTTCCAAAATAAAAGTCAAAGCTAGACGACTTTTCATTTCTTGCATGAAAAAACCCAACAGTTTCTGACCTTTTCCAGGCTGCGCAGAAGGTTCTGCCTTTCTTTGAGTTTCTGAATGCTGATTACAATCTTGTGTCGAGCTCCTTTAGTGACTTTCTGCAGAAAAAAAACAGATTAAGATTACAAAACATCAAGGAAAAAAGCAGAAAAATAATATTTTAATTGGTAGCTATGCTTCCTGTATGCTAACCACAGCAGCAGGATGATGAGGCAGATATTTAGAGACGTCTTGGTGTGGATGTTCATCACATTAGAGTCGGGCAGAAAGAACTGGCAGCACCTGGAGGAAGCGGACTGCTTCCTGGACAGCTGTAGCTGAATTAAATTTAGCTGCATCCCTCTTTTAATAATAGATTCCTCAATGCCTTCATCCACAAGGAAAGCAGCTGCTATATTTGTTCCGTGACAGAAGCAACTTTTCAAGTCAGTAGCCAGACAGCATTAACGCTTGGAAGATATTTTTATTATAGCGAGAGAACAGTAAGGAGAATTTGGATGAGTGATTCCTGAATGGTATGGAAAAAACTCTTGGTTGGACGTTGAACGGCATTAAAACCCGGCTTGTTCACAAATAACTGCCTTTATCACTGTAAAAACACAAAACCTTACCAAGTATTTTTGTCTATTTTCCGGTGCAAATATCTTAATAAACTTGAAATAAGACAAAACTGACCTACAAGTAACTTTTCAGCAAGATATGAAGTAATTCATTCCTTAATATTCATAAAAAGTACCAGTTCCACTTGCAGATTTTTTTACATTTGTAACATAACAATTGTCTTGTTATAAGTGAAATAAACTGCCAATAAAACTAGTATGAGCTCCTATATCTTGCTAAAAAGTTACTTGTAAGTTAGTTTTGTCTTATTCCAAGTGAACTACGATATTTGCACTAGAAACTGAACATCAATACTTTGTATGATTTTGTGTTTTTGCAGTGTAAATGTTAAAATCTCTTGTTTTTCGTGCGTTTACGAACCTGTGCTTCTAGTTGTTCTTCCGTCAGTGACATCATCTCATCGTAGGTCATTGTGGAGAAGAGAACAGCGTACTTATGGAGACGAAGACTCTTCAGCCATCCAGGAACATCTGTGGAGAAAGCAAGTCTGTCAAATCTTTTTTCATAGATCTGGAGACATTTCCTAGAACAGATGTCATCGTCAAACGTTAGCCTAAAAGCAGATTCAAGAAACAGCACAAGTTAGCCAAGTCAGAAGGTTAAACAAGCTTCGATGTTCGATGATAAGTATCGTATACATAAAAAAGCCCCATGTAAGACTTTAGCAAAAGCTCAGCACATATGTTTTTCATATTTCCCAACAACCACCTGAATTTCAGGATGATTTCTATTTTTCAAGATGGCCGCCGTTTTTGAACCTTTTCAACCAATTACTGCTAAAAAAGGTTACCAATTTTCATGACTTAAATAAACTTTGTCATATCAACTATGATCTTCCTATTAATACAAAATAAAGTAATGATATGTAACAAAATCTCTTTGCGAGTCTCACAGGAAGGAGATGAAGATGCAACACAGACTGAGAAACTGTTGTCTTAATGATTAGCGCTAGCTTCTGCTAATTTTTATGTGTTTAGCTATTTGGAGTTAGCTTCTGCTAATTTATTTGTTTAGTGATCTAATATTAGCTTCTGCTAATTTTTTATGTGTGTAGCAGTTTAGCATTAGCAGAGTTAAATTTTTAAACTGTATTTAGCAGTTTAGCACTAGCAGAGTTACATTTTTAAACTGTATTTAGCAGTTTAGCACTAGCAGAGTTACATTTTTAAACTGTATTTAGCAGTTTGTTATTAGCTTCTGCTGTTTTTAAGTGCTTAGCAGTTTAGCATTAGTTTCCACAATCCCAAGTGTTCAGTAGGTTACCGTTCGCTTGCGCTAGTTTTTTTAAATGTGTTTTGCAGTTTAGCGTCAAGGAATATAAGATTCTACTTTAGCAAATTAGTGATTAGTGAACTTAAATTTTTGGTTAGCTGTGCTGATTTTAGTGCAAACATATATTATCCATTAAAACAATGACAGCCATTTTGAAAAATTTAGCAATAGATCAAGAAAAATATATAATTTCTATGGTTCAAAAATACATAGGCAATAATTTGACACCTAATACATGCACCTAATTGGTGATGTTAGTCCAAAAATGGCTGCCAGCTTAAATTTTTCAATGGCTAACTTTTTTTTTCCAAAAAAAGTTAGCCCCTGGGAACATTGGAGCCAAATTAGGTTCTTGTATCCTCATGTAAAATACTCTGCTATCCTCACCCCTCATCCCACTGCCGTCTTCATGGAAGGAATTGCGATGCAGACTTGAACTGCCTCCTAAGCCGCCATCGTCCAGGTGTTCGCTGCCCCCACTCCCCGAAGAGGCGATGCTGCTCTGGGGGGAGAGAGGCGCATGGTCTGGGGCGGGGCCTCTGGACGTCCGAAGGTCCTCTTGGGACAGCCAGACGTGGCCCAGAGGCTGGTTGTTGGGGCCGCTGATGGGGGGCGTAAGGGACACGGAGCGCTTTAGGGGACTATGCTGCTGACTTCCACCGCCGCTTGAAAGAACTGTAGAAGAAAAATATACTCTACGTTTACGCTCGCGCGTAAAAATGGCTGCAGACCAATGTACAATTATCCAACCGTACATCTTTGAAAAGCAGAAGTGGAGCCTCCTGCACAACCAACAAGAATGCAGCAAGTTGTTTCTGGATGGAAAGCCAACAACATTCAGCAACCATTGTACGGTAAAACCAGCTGACCAAACGTGCTGCAGCTCTACTTTGGTTGCTAGGTAATGGCCTTGGCTCGGCTGGGGTTGCTAGGTAACGGCTCAGTGCCAAAATTGGGAGGTTTTTGAAACGTCTCGTTTTCCAGACACAAAAAACATTGAGTTGTTGCCAAATAATGGCTGCATGTTTGTTTTTTTAAATGCTTGGACTGCTTTTAGAAGCAGTTGAGATCCAAAGGAAGTATAAAACTGCAAAAAGTGAATTTTGCATAGTACAATCAACATGGAGGTTTCAGATGGACAATTTCTAATTTCTGTAGATCCTCCAGACTTAACAGTGCCCTCTTGTTGACAAATAGCCAAGATGGATTTGGTTTCTTGTTAACAATTATTGTGTTGACTAAGTTTTGGATCATCAACCTAGTGAAAGACCAAATGATGGCCCATTTTCTTTAGTTTTCTTGCAGATTTTTAATTATAGTTTTCTGGTTGTCTTCAGATTACATGACGCTCCATTAAATACCCCACATCACTCTACTGCATTTCAATGACCCAATCTTACTGCAAACAATGCAGACTTTGTATGGATCATGTAGTTCAAGATGCAGTGAACTGAAAATGAAGCTTATAGCATCACTCACTGTACAATTATGTGAGCTAATAACCATCTGAGCACCAAAATTTAATTCTGAATCACCAGTCGATCCTTTAATAAGTAAAAATAAAAACAAGACAATGATCTATCATGTCATGACGCGGCAGAACACTGAATTCTTCAGTTTTGGCCAACAGTCAAAATGGGAGGACATTAAAAATCTTCAGACCTGAACATTCAGAGTCACATAAAGACAGTTACAAAATCAGCCTTCTATCATTTAAATAACATTTCCAGGCTTAAAGGACTAATGTCCTATGCATTTATCATTAGAAGCTGATCCCGAAAGCTCCTGCTAAAACCAGGAAGACAAAGCACAAAGTCTAAAGTCCTGCCACTGGCCCACTGGATCTCAGAGAATAGACTTTAAGATACGGCTGTTTGTTTATAAATCAATTTAGCACTACAATACATTAAAGGTCTGCTGTTGTATCAACCTTTCAGACCTCTCAAGTCTTCTGCTTCTGGTTCTGGTCTGTACCCCGAGAACCAAAAATGGAGAACCAGAATTCAGGTTCTATGCACCACAAATCTGGAACAAATTTCCAAAAAACTGCAAAACAAATGAAACACTGAGTGCCTTTAAATCTCGACTAAAAACCCACCAGTTTAGAGTTAATTTCGACCAATAATAACTGGAATATTGATCAACATGTCTGATATGTGGCATATGGTGATATATGATGGCACTGGACAAAATGTGTGTCTCTGGTTTCAAAATTTGTCACTTTATGATGTTTATAGGACCATTTATATATATTTTTATAATGTAAATCACTTTGAATTGCCATGTTTCTGCAATATGCCATACAAATAAACTCGATCCATTGATTGCTGATGTTACATCTTTAACCAGACTCCCTCTTCCCTCAGCACAGTCCCTAAAGTGCTGAGTGTCCCTTATGCCTCTCATTTGGTTTATCATCTGCCAGGTTTTCCCTAAGGCTGATTTTCCAGTTCTTCCTGCTCTTAAACCTTGATGCTGCGTTGATCCAGCGTCGGCTGAAGGTGAAAGCTGATTGGCTGCAGCCTCTCTGCACTGACATGTGATTTACAGGTAAGAGATCAAACCGGTTTCTGTATTCAGGAAGTGAAACTCACACAGTCACTGTGACTGAGAGCAGAAATGGAGCAGAATCGTCTGGACCGAGAAACTTTCTCCTGTTTGATCTGTCTGGATCTACTGAGGGATCCAGTGACTACTTCCTGTGGACACAGCTACTGTATGAACTGTATTAAAACCCACTGGGATGGAGAGGATCAGAAGAGGATCCACAGCTGCCCTCAGTGCAGGGAGACATTCGTACCGAGGCCTGTGCTAAAGAAGAACACCATGCTAGCAGCTTTAGTGGAGCAGCTGAAGAAGACTGGACTCCAAGCAGCTCCTGCTGATCACTGCTATGCTGGACATGAAGATGTGGCCTGTGATTTCTGCACTGGGAGAAAACTGAAAGCCATCAAGTCCTGTTTAGTCTGTCTGGCATCTTACTGTGAGAAACACATTCAGCCTCATTATGATTCAGTTGCATTTAAGAAACACAAGCTGGTGGCGCCGTCCAAGAACCTCCAGGAGAACATCTGCTCTAGGCATGATGAAGTGATGAAGATGTTCTGCCGCACTGATCAGAAGTGCGTCTGTCTCATCTGTTTAATGGAGGAACATAAAGGTCATGACACAGTCCCAGCTGCAGCAGAAAGGTCTGAGAAGCAGAGAAAACTGGAGGAGAGACGAGGAAAAATCCAGCAGAGAATCCAAGACCAAGAGAAAGATGTGAAGCTGCTTCAACAGGAGGTGGAGGCCATCAATCACTCTGCTGATAAAACAGTGGAGGACAGTGAGAAGATCTTCACTGAGCTGATCCGTCTCCTCCAGAAAAGAAGCTCTG
>CAEGAE010018310.1:0-24344 GCA_903067095.1 Girardinus metallicus | reverse complement strand
GATATGGAATCATTTTTTTTTAAATCACAGCACTCCATTCTTATCTACTAGTCTGCAAAATGACAACGGCAAAAGTTTTTTCCCCAACCAGACTGTCTCTCATGCAGTCAGTAGAAGTCATCTCCCAAAGTCACCAGAACCCAGCACAAGTGTGTGCCAGAAGAAGTCACATTATTAGTCAGTGACTAAACATCTTTCTTCCTGAGTGACTCATTTAGTGATGTAGTTGTAAGAAAAAAAAAAACATCACTTGAGAGTTTAAATATATTGTTTATAACGTTTGCTCCCTAAATTCATCCTGAATGTTGTTCTACAGGTCCTCAAAAACCTGTTGTATGAACAGGGAGGAACCACGGAAACATTAAAGGGGCAGTATTATGTGTCTTCCAGCCATACAGTGCCATTTTATAACACAATCAAGTAACTATGTTTACTTTAGTTGTTATAAAAATGCTACATTAATCAAATATGATTTCAAAGAAATTTGACTTTGTAAATTAATGCCTTAAAATTGGGACTCTGTCTCTTTAAAAACTCCTGCTCTGTCTGAAACTCCACCTTCTGGAAGTCACCACAACATGGCTCCTCTATTGACCCTTTAACAAGTTTTTTACCAGCTCAGCAGACGCACAGTTCTACCAGGTGTTTCCTCTGAGGAGGAGCTGCATGTTGAAGGCGGGGCTAGGTCCACCCAGGCGTTTTTTTTTTTTCAGCTGAGTGGTTCCCATGGAGATTAAAGAATTTCTCAAACACGCATGAAAGAATCAACACAAAACTCCAGGCATGCTTTAGATGAGGGAATAACGTTATAACATGAGGAAGAGCTCAAAAAAGTCAATTTGACATCATACTGCCCCTTTAAACCATGTTCCCTCACATGGTTCAGGGAGGAGTCGGTTTGCTTTGGGCCTTGCATAAGACTGTATGCAGCAACATACTTTTATGCTTCTCTTGTTTTTTGCTGACATTTATTTAAAGATATCAGTTGTGTTTGTCAAAAACAAAAAAAATACAAGGAAGTTTTTTTTTTTGTTTGTTTTAGTAGGGGGGGTAGGGAGTACGGGGGACCTGGGGTGTTGATTTCCCCTGTCTCATCATCATCCCATGAGGAACATCTGCTCCAGCTGCAAAATTGTGATTTTCCACTCCTGACCAAACTGAGTCTCTGTGCCGGTTCACATGACTGAACGACAGAGGCTGGCTGCCGTCTTTGCTGCAGCTGATGTCTCTGTGTTAGACAGAGAGGGGCTGATCTGATAACTAAACTAAAATGCTCTCTCAGTAGTAGGCCAGAACAAATCAAGAACAATAATCTGGCATTGTCTTGATAGAAAGTATCCATGTTCAATGCAAAATTCAACGGCTTTGCATTGAATTTCCACAACGCGATAACACTAAAGCGTACCAGTGATAATCATTAGATCTATTTTTCCTTTCTTTAGAGCAGAAATTCTACAGATCAAAGCTTATTATTGGGTGAGATTGGCCTAATCAAAGTCCAAACCTAAATTCAAAGAGGAATCTTTTAAATGCTCGTTGATCCATATGCCTTTTGGCAGAGATTGAGCTGTTTGGCAAAGAATAACAGGCAAAAGTTTCCATCTCTAGATACACAAAGCAGACAGATTACAGATGAGTAGAAAATCATAAGTGATAAAACTTATTTAGAGGCTCATTTGTGTTCATGGTTTTGGTTCGTTCAGAACATTAATTAAATTAATAATATTTTAATTTGGAAGAATTTAGTTACTTTTTTTAAGCCTTTTTTCCTTTTAGAATTAAAAAAATAATAAACATAGACACTGGATGAGCATACTCTCTGTCAGACTGAATGATTGTGAGATTAAATATATGTTTTAAAAAATAAATGTCCACATATAGTCAGTAAATTATTTTTTACTAAGCAATAAGCTCAGAGATTTTGTTAGTCCTTTACTTTTTCTGTAAGCAAAAACATAACAACCAGTAAAAGGAGTTGTTTGTTTGTTTAATTCACTTTCTTTCACAATCTTCTAAAAAAAAAAAACAGCATGGAATTTGTTCATCGTGTCCTATTTTGTTTTTAAAAATCAAATCACGGTACATAAATTTGATCCTGGCGGTGTTTACAAACATCATCCCAAAAATATTTCAACATGTAGTGTTGAAATATTCACCCCGAACGGGTCGGCTCTTTTAGCACAGTTGAGCCAAACGATCCGGATCTCAAAAAAGGAGCCGAAATTCCCATCAGTCCATGCTAGCTGTGTGGAGATAGCGCGCTATGAAACAGAACAGTTTGTTTTCAGGACAGCACAATGACGAACAATATGAAGTATGATAAATTAATATCACTCCAACATGCTGCTAACATCACCGGCAGCTAGGACCGGGGCTTTCTGCTCCACGGTTATCGTCTACATGGACAGAGGATAACATTTACGTCGCTGCGTGAGACTTCCCGAGTGGGCACGGATGGGATTAACTGGGCTAGCCGCAGCTAATGACGGTGCTGGCTGACTAGCTTCGCGGCTAACCGGTTTGCGTTTGCAGTCTAATTCAGGTACTGTTATCTCGTTTCTCCTTTATTTTGTTCGCTTTCACTGTCCACCCAAACAACTGTAAAGTCCCACACACCCAGCCAAGTTGTAGCTCGCGCACATTAAAAATATTCACGTTAGACTAAAATTAGCTCATGTATGAGGCGAGGTTGTCATATTGCCAATGACATTGATCTGCTTAGTGAGCTTGGCTAGTATGGTCATCTAGCTCCCCAAGAAACAGCACCCAGCTAAAGTTTAAAAAGACAACAGCAGAAGTAGAGAAAGCGTTTCTCGTCCAGCTGCCAAGGCTAAACCGCAGCCGTGTTAGCCTCTGGCCAGCATGCAGCTGAGCTTTAGGAGCTACTGAGTTTGTTTACATGCTGCTTGAAGTCCCTTAAACCCACTTTTCTGGGCACTTATCGGAGCTTTTGCGTCAACACACATAAACGTTGTGCGTTCTGTTTTATATATCCAAAAACATTTCTGTAGTTTGTTATCGGCAGGGTTAGGTCATCTTCTCCCAGGTGCCAGCTAAATTAGGTGAAACAAAAATCTAAATCACTCTTCTCGCTTGAATTAACAGAAGGAGCTGCTTTCTAGACGATCAATACACAATAAGGCAGCTTTAAAGCATTTGATAAACCCATTTGGGATATTTTATGGGACTCATAACTTCTTTACTTAGTTAAAAAAAACAGGAGCTGGACAAGACTAACATAAATGTGCGATGTTATGTAAGCTGTATTTATTCTGAAGTTTTGTAAATCTGTGAACAAAGTCACATGACCTCCTCCGTCCACGATATTCATAGCTTTCAGGGCAAAAATGAATAAGGTCCAGAACATCAGAATATATCTGATCTTTGCCAATTTTAGTTTGAGATGATGGCTCCAATCTTCCCATATCCTCCATAGATGAGCAGAATCCTGTATGTCACAGTTGAGATTAGAGGTCCACCAATCTCAAAGTTTGTGGCCAATCTCTCATCTCCATAACTGTAGACTTTGACATATGACAGTTTTAGCAAATTGTTTTTTTTGTTTTTTTTTCTTGAAGGTATTTAAAATGTACATTTTCCTCACTTTTGTGTGTGAGAATTCAGTTCAATTCAACAATACTTTTATTCATCCCAAACGGAAATGAAATGACTCAATGATAACTTCAAAATGTCTTCAAAGAGTCATTTTGGCTGGTGAAGCTGCACACAGGGAGCTTTTCCAGTAGCAGTCGGTCTCGCAACGAATCTGAAAGGGCCTCTCACTAAAGACTTGTTGTATGACTGCCTTGACATGCTAACAGCTCAGCAAAAATGAAATTCCACAGTAACATGTCATGGATAACACCTGCAGTTGTTAGAAAGCTATGCTAATCCACCTGGTTCGTTTTTGCCTCTCCTCTTTAATGATTGATGGAAGGGAAGTTTTCAACTTCCTGCTTCTCTCCCTGCATCCATAAAGTTTCCTTTTCAACTCCTCTGGGATTTGGGGTCATAGTTCAGGTATTATTTGAGCTTTTCAGATGCTAATCAGCTGCTCTCAGTTGTAAAAACAATCTTTTGTTGCCCACGGTTACGCATCAGAGCAGCTTTCCAAAAGTAAAAATAAAAAGAAAAGAAATGTAATGGCTGTCTGCGTTACACAGTTCAACAGGATTATCACAAAGCAAACATGACACGAGTAAAGAGGGGGACATTTTAGCATCTTAGCATTTAGCCGTACTGAACCAAAACAACAACAGCTTTGGTGTATTCCTTGCAGAATGAAAGACACTCATCTGAGCTCTGAGGTCTCCAATAAGCTGCCAACATTTCTAATGCCAACGCTTTTCTTTCAGAAAGAACCGGGTCAAACAGAACATTTTACTGTAACACATCCACATTGCTGTCTGTCTCCCTGTTTAAGCCACTCAGTAATGAAAAACTGATTAGATTTTTTTTTCTTTTGTAGGACTAGCTTACAACGGATCAGGCTAGGCGAGTAGAACATTGTTCTATCGGTCACGAATGAATGGTGCATACACGGAAAATTAGTAACTGGACCCGCTTGAAAATGGATAATTTTAGTATTGGGACTCAATTAAAATTAATCAATAGGTAATTGATTAATTGTAATTCATTTTAGTCAAACAAAATGAGAAGCATTTTCAATTCAAAAACCATCCCTGCTGCTAACTTGTTGAATAAATAGAAGTAAGAGCTTAACAACAGATATATCTATTGTTCCTTAAGCAGTTTTTAAGCTTGTGCATTAGATTTACGTGTGTGCCAGAAACCTTTGTATGCTTAAAAAAATAATAAAAATTGATTAATTAAGTAATTAATTAAAGTCTTATGTAATGAATTAAAATCCCACCCCTAACTCTTTTTGAAAAACAGAGTCTTCAGCCTCTGTCTTCAGTCAGAGGCTTCTTCAAACTCACCGTAACACAGACCACTACAGGAGATCCTTCCTGTCTTGGAGTTAATATGATAAATTAACAACATTTCATTTGTTAATTTATCATACTCCTTTATTTCTCTATTTCTGAGTTTTTTTCGGGGGCGAAATGTTAATATACCTGGAGGTGAACATGTGTATTATCTGGGGAAAATGTTAGTATAATATCTGCTGTGTTTAAAAGGTCAGCCATCGTTCTGTGATTTCTTACATAATTGTCTCTTTTTTTTCTTTTTTTTTTTTTCCTGCCTCACAGTCAGCTGATAGCTCTCATCTGGAAATTGCCGGGCAGAATTCGCCGGGACCGCCATGCCTCCCAGGCCCTCTTCCGGAGAACTATGGGGGATGCACTTGATGCCCCCCAGCATCCTAGTGGACTGCCTGCTGCCAAACGGCATGATCCTCACGTTGGAGTGCCTCCGGGAGGCTACGCTCATTACGGTCAAGCACGAGCTCTTCAAGGAAGCCAGGAAGTACCCCCTCTACCACCTACTGCAGGAGGAGAGCTCCTACATCTTCGTCAGCGTCACGCAGGAGGCCGAGCGCGAGGAGTTTTACGACGAGACCAGGAGGCTGTGCGATCTCAGGCTCTTCCAGGCTTTCCTCAAAGTCATCGAGCCAGTGGGCAACAGAGAAGAGAAAATCCTCAACAGAGAAATAGGTGGGCTCCCGTCAGCGCTGCCGTGACACGCAACATGTTGAGCATGTATCTGATTGCGATCTGTTCTCCGTTTGTCTGCAGGCTTCGCCATCGGAATGCCCATATGCGAGTTTGATTTGGTGAAGGACTCCGAAGTACAGGACTTCAGAAGGAACATTTTAAATGTTTGCAAAGAAGCCGTGGACCTCAGAGACAACAACGGCTCCCACAGCAGAGCGTTGTACGTCTACCCGCCTAACGTGGAATCGTCCGGAGAGCTTCCCAGGCACATCTACAATAAACTAGATAAAGGTGAGACGCTCCACCGAGCGGTCTCTGCATCCTGGAGAATTCAGCACGTCGGACACGCTTTGCGTCCAGTGTCCTTTGTCGTTTCATTCATTTTGTAAATCTTTGGCCTTTCAATGTCAGTTTTTGTCCTCTGTGATTTTTCTTAAAGGGGCATTATTATGCAACCTCTTTAGTGAGGTTTATATGACTTTATGTTGTTATGAAAAATTTTCCTGGAATGTTGCTTTGAATCATTCACGCATGTTTGAGGAGTCCTGGAATCTCCCATGGCAACCATTCAGGGCGCCTGAGCGCTGGTTTATACAAAGCACTGCCTATTCACCCAGCTCTGCCTTGGAGCTGGACTCCCACTTCACAGAGCCAGTCTGAAATCCATCCATCCATTTTCTAGCACCCTTGTCCCAGTGGGGTCAGGAGGGCTGCTGGTGCCTATGTCCAGCTAACGTTCCGGGCGAGAGGCGGGATACACCCTGGGCAGGTCGCCAGTCCATCGCAGCAGTCTGAAATTTATGTTCCTAAAATTAAGGCCTTAAAATGTCTTAAATTCATTCGAAATGTTAGTTGGGCTGAAATAGATTAATCACAGTTCTTACATTTTGCCATGGCAGGACTGTTTAATGTCATACATCTTCATCTTCCTAAAATGTGATTTTTGCCAAAAGATATCTTAGGAAAAAAAACATCGCTTTCGGCAAAAAAAAAAAAAAAGACTTAGAATATGTACTTTTTTTTTCTTGCTGGACTTTCCTGTCACACAAAAGTTGGTGTTGAACTCAGACATCTTTATCGTGTTCAGCAGGTGATTGGTTGATGCCACCGGTAACTAGCTGTTAACGTACCCTGGATAGCCAGCCAGGCCAATTTTAAGGCATCAGATGCAAAGTCAAATTTCTTTTAAGTAATATTCGATATGTGCGACATTTTCATAGCAACTGAAGGTAACTTAGTTAGTTGATTATGCTATTAAGTGACATTGTGTCTAGGAAGTAGATAAACCCTCCTTGTTTTTAAGAAGCTAAAATACAGCAATTCAAAAAGAACACTGGAAATTTCTGTCTTTTATTTTTTTCTTTTTACAGAACAGCTTCTGCTGTGCTTTTTTTTCTGTCCTTCAGGTCAGATTATCGTGGTGATCTGGGTCATCGTTTCGCCCAGCAACGACAAGCAGAAGTACACGCTGAAGATCAACCACGACTGCGTGCCCGAGCAGGTGATCGCCGAAGCCATCCGGAAGAAGACGCGCAGCATGCTGCTCACTCAGGAGCAGCTGAAGATGTGCGTCCAGGAGTACCAGGGGAAGTACATCCTCAAAGTCTGCGGCTGCGACGAGTACTTGCTGGAGAAATACCCCCTGAGTCAGTACAAGGTATCCCGCTCTGCGCTGTTCAGCACTCATTAACGGCTGAGTGGAAACTTTGAATTAACTTCATTTCACCTGTCGCTGTGCTCTACAGTACATCCGCAGCTGCATCATGCTGGGAAGGATGCCCAACCTGATGCTGATGTCCAAAGAGAGCCTGTATTCCCAGCTGCCCATGGAGAACTTCACCATGCCGTCGTACGCCAGGCGGATCTCCACGGCGACGCCCTACATGAACGGCGAGACGGCCACCAAGTGTCTCTGGACAATCAACGGGACGCTGAGGATCAGGATCCTCTGCGCTACCTACGTCAATGTAAACATCAGAGACATAGACAAGGTAGAGCTGCTGATCTGTCTCTTCTTTTAGCAAATAGAAAACATTTTTGGTAATCCAAACGAAGCCAAAATGGGGGAATGTTTCATGTCAGACGGCGAGGAAAAAAATGCACATGTGTCTTTTTTATGTAGTGTATGTAAACTTCTGGTTTCAGCTGTTTTTGTTAGTCTATTACCGGCTTCAAATTTCTCTCGTTTCCTGCTGTAGATCTACGTCAGGACCGGGATCTACCATGGTGGGGAGCAGCTGTGTGACAACGTCAACACTCAGCGCGTTCCCTGCTCTAATCCCAGGTAAGGAGGCGTAAACGAGAGCGCTTCATGTTCTGGGATTCTGCGCTGTGCTTCGGCGTTAGCTGCATTTCCATTACAAATGTGCACAAAACTTTGTCAATATTCAGCTAACGTCAATAAAACGCAAATTCACAATTGTGGCACTTTTATTAAATCAAGAGACGCAATTTAAATCACACGTGACAAAATTTGCTCACATGGTCAGTCATTAAAAAACGATGACTTCCTGTTGTGTTCTTGGCAGTAACCTCTTGTTGTTGATTATGACTTGTGATTCAATCACATTTCAGCGAAATACGCTATTTTTGATATGGCAGAAAAACCACCTGATCCTAATACAAATATTTTTTAATCAAAAATTAGATTGTTTTTTAAACTGACATATTTCCATTAGGCAAATTTGTATTCGTAATTCTATTTGCGCCATTATAGAGACCTCGCACCGCGATATCACACGCACAAGATCCCGCCACCCGGTTCTCTGCTGGAAGGAAAAAAACTGATTGCACACAATGACTACCAATGTTTCTAGCTGCCAAGTTGTCAACAAAACACGCTATATTGATATATCAAAGAAAAATGCTACACCACTACAACACCTTTACACTAGATAACAAAGTGTAAAGGTATCAGATTTCATAAGTCATTTAAAAGGTTTTAGTAAAAAAAAATAGCAATGAGAAGGAAGTATGTCAGTTATGCTAGCTTGACTTTGACAACTTTAGCACGTAGATGTGCTGCAGAATTCTGTGTTTTGGTTCAGTTAACAGAAAAAGGCGACCCGAACGCCGACTCTTTGACAGATCAGCAGTAGAGCAGGTGTTTAAATTAGCTAATCAACCACAGCTGTGTTCAGACAATCACCTATTAGTAATCGCAAAATAAACATCAGGCATGAAAACATAAAAGTGGAACTGACTGGATGCTCTGGTTTTTGAGAGGGAAATGTTTGCATGCTTTTTGGTGTTGAGTCCTGATGCGTAAGGGGAGCTGTTGTCTGTCAGTTACTATGGCAACGGGACGTTCTGTAGCCCACTCAACACAGCGAGCAAAAAAATGAACAATATGAGAAATGCTGATATATTTTTCAATGTTTCTCTGCGGTGTCTTTCATTTTCTGTGGCGCGCTGCACTAAATTAATGATGCCTACATCTCCAGGTCTCATTCTGTTAACGGAGTTGCTCTACGGCGGCAGCGCAGCTGTGAATGGCAAGTGGTAATTCATAGATCGTAGATGTTGAGTTTTCGTTTCCTTTTGATTTCAGGTGGAACGAGTGGCTGACCTACGACATGTACGTCACTGAAATTCCCAGAGCCGCTCGACTCTGCCTCTCCATCTGCTCCGTCAAAGGAAGGAAGGGAGCTAAAGAGGTCAGCTGAGAAACACACAGAAACTTTGACCCTGGGAATTTCTTGGTCATGAATGTTTTGATCGAAGAATTGTTGTTAGCAATTGTTTTAGAATATGGATCTGAATGTGTGCTTGTCTGCTTGAGCCTCTGGCTGAATGTGGTCTAAATAAACTTAATCCGTTTACCAGTTAGCAATTTTATTGGGCCTTTATGCGTTTGACAAATAGTTTGTCAAGTGGATGAAAAATAATAACTTTTTAAAGAATTTTTTTAAATTTTTAAGAAGTAAAAATCTGAAAACATGGCATGTATTCAACCGCCGGAGTCAGTTTGTTGCTTGTAGAAGTTAAAATCTAAACACGCAGCAAAAGGGAATTTAACAAGGAACTTTGCAAAAAATTCTGAAACTTGTCCTGTATACACAGAGAATGTGTGTAAGCATCAGCTTTCATGTGCTTCCATAGATTTTGAACCACATTTAAATATGTGCTTTGACTAGGCCGTTCTAACACCGGAATATGCTTCCATCTAAACCACTCTGTTGTAGTGCTGGCTGCATGTGTAGTAAGGCTGCACAGATTCAGAGCGGCCGTTGAACTGCTTCAGATGTTGTAAAGTTTGGGATGCTGTCTTCTAAATGACAACCTGAAAGCCAGGTGACATTTTTCCTTCCACTAAACATTCTTCACTATTTTTAGTTGGCCTGCTACATGCAATAACACGTCAAGAAAATGGAAGAAAGTTTGTGATTTGGATTTAATATAATGTTCAAGGAAAATAAATAATTTTTGCAAAGATATCTGCATGTCTGGAGTGAACATATACATATTAGCATATAAAAGGAATTTGAAAAGATAAAATATGGATTTATGTCCTGGGTAAACCTCTTTAGATGAAAACAAGAAGAGTCAAATTCATGAATCGATTTTCCATAATTTAAGGAGCGGCTCAGACAGGCCTTTGTTTTTGGATGGGCTGTAGTTTTCCACAGCGGAATGAAAGGAGCTAAAGATACGCTGCCAGTTATCTGCAGCTCTCCATTTTTCCTCCACCGTCTCACTGCAATAAATTACTGTCAGGACGTTCGAAAGCAACACATAACAACCTTCTTCTGTTTCGCTGGCCTGCTTTTCATTCAGACACACGTTTCGACAAAAGGCTCCATACGTTTAACATCTGTTCCTCCTCAGACCGACCATCCCGCTCCAATCAAAAGCCAATAAAAGGAGAGGTGTTTTAATGTTTGAATGTTTAAACAGGGATTGTGCTCCGTAGCCCCGAGCCAGAGCCGTTTGGAAACATTTTCCTACTTATCTCATCATCGGCGTTTTCCTGCAGGAGCATTGTCCTCTGGCCTGGGGCAACATCAACCTGTTTGACTACACACACACACTGGTAGCGGGGAAGATGGCTCTCAACCTGTGGCCTGTCCCACACGGCCTGGAGGATCTGCTCAACCCCATCGGCGTCACAGGCTCCAACCCCAACAAGGTGAGCGCTCAGCGGTACGGTTCTTTGGCCTGTGGAGACCGTTATAATTCTGACCTTATCGGTAGCAGTTGTTTTGAAAGAAATGGAAATGATCTGCATAAATGTGATCTTTTCATGTCTTTTATGACATGTGTCAGCTGCTTACATTTGAGCCTGATGACTGGGGGGAAGGATGTCCTTTCAAAGCTGGCCTTAAAGGGGCAGTGTTATGTAAAATTGAGCTTTTTTAGCTTTACATCATGTTGTAATGTTATTCCCTCATCAAAAGCATACCTGGAGTGTTGCCTTGATGTTTGTTTAATTGTTTAATCTCCCATAGTAACCATTCAGCTGTGCAAAACACAGAGCTGAATGAGAAAGAAGATCCTCCTCTGAGTTGCAGTTTCCAAGCTTCAGAGCTTCTGCATTACAGATTCCTCCACTCAGCTCCTTCAGACTAGCCAGCAGCAATTGGCAAACACTTGGTGGAATTGAGCACCTGCTCAGCTCATTGTACGAGCTACTTCTCAGTGCAACGCTGTCAAAAATGTAGTTAAAGGTTTAATAGAGGAGCCATGTTGTGATGACTTCCTGAAGGAGAAAGAGCAGGAGGCTTCTTAAAGAGACAGTTGCCCAATTTCAAGGCGTTAAATTAGGAAGTCAAATTTCTTTTAACTTATATTTGATATATACAGCATTTTTATAAGAACTTAAGGAATTTAGTTACTTGATTGTGCTATAAAATTATATGATGTGGCTGGAAAACATATAATGCTGCCCTTTAATGAGTAACCCATTGACGCAGACACCTGCCTGACTGTAGTGAACTCCCTGACTGAGCCCCCTCCCCCTCCCTCACACAGGAAACCCCTTGCTTAGAGCTGGAGTTCGACCACTTCAGCTGCCCAGTCAAGTTCCCCGACATGAGCATGATCGAGGATCACGCCAACTGGAACATTTCCCGGGAGCTCGGCTTTAATTACTCACACCCCGGCTTGGTAAGATAATAACGTCAGGAGAAGCTGGCAAACGCAGGACCGTACTGTAGATTCGGCGTGTTGGTGAAGGAGTTCGGGGTATTAAAGTGTTTGACATCTGGTTTCCGCAGAGCAACAGACTGGCACGAGACAAACCCCTGACTGAGAGCGATAATGAGCAGCTGCGCCAAGTGTGTAACCGGGACCCTCTGTCTGAGATCACTGAGCAGGAGAAGGACTTTCTGTGGAGTCACAGGTACATCTATCTGTCTGTGCTCTACGTTGAAACATTAGAAATCGGCCGGCAACCCGTTTTCATCGGTCACCAGTGGTCTTTGGTGTGGAAATCCGCAGCTATTTTCAGTACATTTCTAAAGGTGTTTTTCGGTGAAACGTGGCAGCTGTTCATTCAGAACAGCACATTGAGGGAGTTGGACCTCTGGCATTAGATTCTGTTGGATAAACCCGTTCTGTTCGTGATGGGAAATGTTGGCAGCTTCTTTTAGAGATGCACCGATTTGAACATTTGGACTGATATCGACAACTGACATGAACATTTTTATGGCCAGTGCCTGATATTTACCAATATCACATGTTATCTCTTTCTACATGGTGGCTGTAATGTTTCCTTTTAGTTTGGTTTTATATTAGTATTTCCACCCCGTATCCTAGTCAAGTTACCTGCTGTTGTCGACTTTCAGTCGCCGCGTTTTCATTGACAATATAATTTGATATATTTGCGAATAAATTTGCTTAATAGAAACACTGCAATTTTGAAAAAACTTTTGCCATTAAAAAGTTTTGTCGCTAGGAGGAGGTGGTATAGAAATTGGTTTATTTCTCAGAACTGTAATGGAAACGCTGTTCACGTCGCACAAAATCACATGACCAGCAAGCAGGAAGGAACCGGCAACAGGAAGTGGTTAGACGATCGTGGCAGATCATGTTTTATAATGATTTATCGCGTGAACAAATTTATTCACATGAGTTTAGTTGCGTTTCTCATTCAATGGAATTAGACAGTTTAATTTTTAACTTGTGTGTGGAAAAAAAAAAGACTTATTTACGGTTCTAAAGGCTGGCTAAAATCTGAATCTTTCAACTCGGAAATTAACCACAAAATCTCTGCTCTGTGTCTTTTTTTTTCTTTCTTTTTTTAAGTGATGGAAAATACTTCAAGTTGCACATGTGGGACTAACCTCAAACCTTCTTTCATTCCAGACATTACTGCATCAACATCCCAGATATCCTTCCCAAGATCCTCCTGGCTGTGAAGTGGAACTCCAGAGACGAGGTCGCGCAGGTGAGTGGATATTCTCACACACGGACAGACCCAACCGGCTGGAGACGTTTCAGACAGGCTGAGTTTAAATCCTTTTTATTTCCTTGTAAATTCCAGATGTATTGCCTTCTCAAAGACTGGCCTGCCATAAAGCCAGAACAAGCCATGGAGTTGCTGGACTGCAACTTCCCCGACCCCATGATCCGAGAGTTCGCCGTGAAGTGCCTTGAGAAATACCTAACAGACGACAAACTGTCGCAGTACCTCATCCAGCTGGTCCAGGTGAGTCAGGCTGAGGAGAACCGGTTCCCTGCCGCGTCGCCGTCGCCAGGGGCCGAGGAGCAGGATGCTGAAGTTGTTTTTCCACGTTGTCTGCATCCAGGTTCTGAAGTACGAGCAGTACCTGGACAACCCGCTCGCACGCTTCCTGCTGAAAAAGGCTTTGACCAATCAGAGGATAGGACACTTCTTTTTCTGGCATTTAAAGTGAGTTGATTTCTTCCTGGAAGTATGCGAACAATTAGTCGCACGATAAATAAAAACAAGCTCGGTAATTTCCGAAGGGCAATTTTGTTTACAGAGACTTTATAATCCATTACATTTACGTTTTTTACGCTTCACGCTTTTTATTTTCACTTTATTTGGTGTTTTTGGTTGTTGTGTTTTATATTTTGGACGTTTTAAATGTCTTCCAGGTCCAGTTTTGGAGTGATCTGTGCAAACTTAAACTTTTTTAGTTTTTGAGAGGGTAAACTTGTTATGCCGTTATCACTATATTAGTTGAAAATGGTCTGAAAACGACATTATTATCGTTTGTCACAATAACTCCTGGGACAAGGGCTAAACCAGGGTGTTTAGCCCTTGTTTAGGGCTAAACACCCTGTGGCCCTTAAAATGACTTTGTTCGGCCCTCCTGTCCACAAGTCAGCAATGGTTAAAAAAAAGATACACATCAAATGGTGATCCAAAACATTCTGGAAATTGTTTGTTTTTCTGTTAATAAGACAACAGTCTGAATCCCTTTTTATGTTTCAGATTTTTGATATGCAGATTTCACAAAACTTTTGTTTATTGTTGAGCAGGTAAAACAAAACAAAAAATCGCATATAACTCATTTTTGCATTCTTTATTTAATCAATTTTGTATTGTTAACCGTACCATTTACAGTTTATTGTGATAAAGTTCTTGTCATGATAGGAATTTTGATTTATTGTTGCCATGATAAATTCCTATTAAAAACTGTCCGTATTACTTGTACTACTTTCTCCAGTAGAGTATCAATAAATATTGATAAACTTGAAAGTATACTTTAATGCAGTAACTGTGTGCAGTTTAATGTGACTGGCGTCCACAAAGTGGAAAGTTTTCCAAGGGAAGTATTTGTGTTTGCGGTGCTACGATGTACACTGTGACATGTAGTTGCATCCATACTAATTCCTTAAAAAGAAGTAAGAAATTGTTATGGTCATTTTTGTCGTTATCACAATCATACCACAAAATGACATAATGAAACTTTAAGTCCATATCGTCCCCCGCTAGTTAAAATTTGCCAGTTTTCGCGTGTGGGGCCAAAAATTTGGACCAAATTTGTCTTTTTTTTTGAATGTCACCTAACAATCCGATGACAGTTTTCCAAATCATCCGTCCCTGATTTCCACGCTGAACGTGATAGCATCATCTCCTAACCTCCTAAAACTTCCTTTTTTTTTTTTTTTCTTTTGTGTGTGTAGATCAGAGATGCACAACAAGACGGTGAGCCAGCGCTTCGGCCTCCTGCTGGAGTCGTACTGCCGGGCGTGCGGCATGTATCTGAAGCACCTGAGCCGGCAGGTGGAGGCCATGGAGAAGCTCATCAATCTCACCGACCTGCTCAAGCAGGAGAAAAAAGACGAGGCGCAGAAGGTAACCCGACAGCCGGCAGCTGCTTCCCTTTCATCCACGCGGGGGGGGGGGCGGGTTCAACTTCCGCAACATCTGGACCGATCCGGAGACATAGATGCCACGAGAGTTTTAGATCTCCGCTAAGTGGAGGGTAGACGGTTCTCGAATGGGAACAGTAAATATTATTAGATTTGTGCAAGCTTTAGCATATTGAGTAATGGACATTGAATATTCTCAAGGATGTGGTGGTGGTGGGGGGGGGGGGGGGGAATACCAGGTTTTCACGCTGTTCACACAAAAATATAAAACAAGAATGTATGACATGATTAGATTTTTGAACTGCATGATGTTATAAAAAAAAAAAATCATGCAATAATATTGGCAAATATTGCGATATCAAGTGCATTATATGTCGGTTTTCACTCCGTCTTTCTAGTCGTTGCTTCCAACTCGGATCTTTAGCATTTTTACTGTAGTTTGAGCTTTTGCTGCTGTGAGACTTGGCATCACAATATTTTGTGGTGCTACTGCGATAACGATAAAAGTGACATATATAATCTCTGTTACTGCGTGCCACAGTAATTATAGAACCACAAACACAAATACAGCGCTTGGAAAAACATTCCCACTTATTACGAGCTTCTTTAGGACACCAGTCACATAGTGTGATTTGTATTGCTAAATAGGACTTTATCGTATTTTCAAATTCATTGTTATTCATTAATACTCTTATCAAATAAACAGAGGAGAAAATACCGAAACCTACAATACGGACAGTTTGGGTTGTTTTTTTTTTAATCGTTAATTTGAATTTATTATGACTGCGATAAATTAAATTATCATAATAAGAAATTTTTCACGATAAATGACACACAATACAATAAATGCTCACCCCTACCTGAGACTCTGTCCTACTGGTTCAATATTGCATTAGTATAAAAAATAAAACTTCAGAAATCGTAACATATATTGGCCAGTCCTTTGCAAAATGATATCGAAGTGACGATATATTCGCAGTATATTGTCCAGCCCTAATCTAGTCGTTTTAATTTAAAATGGATAAGAATTATTCCCCTGCTAAAATAATATATCATATTTTCCGGACTGCAAGTCCAATTAGTCACAAAATGCGACATGAAGTGAAGAAATCATACACAACATGCGCCGCAGCACAAGTCGCATGTATTTAGAAATTGTTAAACCCGAGCGGGGCTTCGTCCCTGTTCACGATCTGATCCGGTGACGCGTTGAGTTCACTTGCTTTTCAACAAACTCACAATAAAAACACAAAGTCTCCCAGTATAGTGGTCTGGTTTCTTGCTCAGACATCTTAGTACGCTTACAAGTAATTTTTCACCAAGAAATACTAGCATATCTTAGCTAATACTGCTTTAATATTGATACAATTTTTTTTTAAAGTACTTGTTCCACTGGCAGATTGTTTCATTCATAACATGAAAAAAACGTCTTGTTATAAATGAAATAATCTGCCAGAGGAACTAGTACTTTCATATATTAAGGAATTATTTTCTTAAAACGAACTACTATATTTTGCTGAAAAATTACTTTTAAGTTGGTTTTCTTTTATTCAAGTGTGCAAAGACATTTTCACTAGAAACTAGACAGAGAAAAACCCCCAAAACTTTGTCAGATTTAGTGTTTTTACAGCGTGTGGGCTTTGGCTTGGACGTCTGCTATGCACACATTCATTGCTGGAGGAAATGCGCTTTTAGTATATTGCACAGCTCTAATCGCAGCCTTTAAATGCACATGAGAGAAGTCGCATGAAAAGCTGCTGTTGCAGAGTTTAGGCTTACCTCCACTTTCACTCAGATCTTCTTGTGAAAGTCAGCTCTTGTAATGAGGATGTCCGTGTCTGTGACACCGTTCTGCTTTCTGTGCTTCCTTGTGTCCAAACTCCAAGCCGCGGCAGCCAACGCGAGTTGTCCTGATTGTGTCCCAGCCAAGTGGAGCTGTGGAGCAGGAGAGGACGTGTGCGACGCTCTCTTTTATTTGTGAAATAAATCTGAACACAGATCAGCTGCCAAACTCAGATTGTTGGCTTCATGAAACTGTCAACTGTAGTTAAATTTGAAATTATTTGTACATCAAAACCTTACAATCAACACTATGGCTGTAATCCTCTCCTCTGACCACCAGGGGGTGCATTCTCATACAAAAACAAAAACTACAAAAAAAAAAATCATGTGTTGTAGACGGCAAATGTTGCAGATGAGTTTGAGCTGTAGCGTTTACATCAGAGATATGGAAGTGACTGATTTCTCTTTCATCTCCTCAAAGGTCCAAATGAAGTTTCTGGTCGAGCAGATGAAGAGGCCTGACTACATGGATGCACTACAAAGCTTTACCTCTCCGCTCAACCCGGCACATCAGCTGGGAAACCTCCGGTACGCCCTCTGACCTCTCACGGCAAAACAACACACCGGTCTTCAGTCCAGGGCCGAAATGATTCATCGGATTAATGGAGGTTAATTGGATTAATTGCGATTAATCCAATAAACCTTTGGTTATCTGATCTGATTAATCAGATCAGTTGTGATTAATTGGATCAATCATGATTAATCAAATTAATTGTGATTAATCTGAATTTTTTGGATTAATTCTGATTAATTCTGATTAATTTTGATTTATTGTGATTAATCGGATCAATCGTAATCAATCAGTTCACCTAAAACATCAACATTTTGCACTCGAGATAAAAAAAAAACATTTGTCTGTAGAACTATTCTACCTAGAACTCCTTAAGTGCCAATTTTAGCTTCATGTGGTTCGAATTCTGTAAAAAGGAAAAAAATAAAAATAAAAACATGTAAGATGTAATTTTTCTTTAGCAGCAGATCCACCTTTTACTTCAAATGATCCAGCGTTCACTAAAGGAATGCTATGTGATCGCGTGTTGGGCAATAAAATGTTTTTCTTATTATGTCTTTTTAACGTATTTCTAATATTGTATAAAATAAGGTTAAGTGGTCAAATGAAAAATCTGCAAAATGAGCTAAACTTTCATCTGATTAATCAATTTCTAAGATAATTATTATTTGTGTTATTTGGGGACATAATGAAGCAAATCTTGGAGAATGCCGACGTACAATAAGCCCTACAGCTGCAGCTCCCATGAGAAGAGACTGAATAGTTCCGAAAAGCCGACTGTTTTTTCTTGCTTTTTCACTGAAAAACGTCTCTTTTTTTTTTTTTTTTTTTGCTTTGGTTTCAGCCTGGAGGAATGTCGAATGATGTCATCGGCAAAGCGACCTCTCTGGCTGAACTGGGAAAACCCAGACATGATGTCCGAACTTCTCTTCCAGAACAACGAAATCATCTTCAAAAATGGAGACGGTGAGTCCTGCCTCTCTTGCTCTCCCTCACTCGGTGCAGCATCCAGTTAAATCCTGTTAAATCCTGCAGGGTGTGTCACAGCGCACACACACACACACAGACACGCACGCGCACACACACACGCCTATCTCCCCTGCTCTTTTAGAAGCGTGTCTGATTCACACTCGGCTGCGGCTCGTGTGAGATCGGCCTGACTTTAACGGCTCCGCTCCCACAAAGAGCTGCTGATCAAAGCGGCTAATATTCAGTTGTTCACCTCGGTGCTTCCGCAGATCTGAGGCAGGACATGCTGACGCTGCAGATCATTAGGATAATGGAGAACATCTGGCAGAACCAGGGCCTTGATCTCAGGTAGGCCGCTCACTTCCTCATGATAGCAGGAGACGCAGGCGCACTCATTCAGTCCTGTTTTTTATTTTTTATTTTATTATTATTATTTTTTTTTTAACATGCTGGCAGATTCGTCGGCCCCTCCCGTTCTGTGAACAAGCCCGTCATCTCTGTCTGCGTTTCCGTGTTTTTCTCTCAGGATGCTGCCGTATGGCTGCCTGTCTATCGGCGACTGTGTGGGGTTGATCGAAGTGGTGAGGAACTCTCACACCATCATGCAGATCCAGTGCAAAGGAGGCCTGAAGGGGGCGCTGCAGTTCAACAGCCACGCTCTGCACCAGTGGCTCAAGGATAAGAACAAGGGGGAAATGTGAGCAGCATGAAAACTTGATTTGTAGAAAGTATTCACACCCTTTGAATCATTTTATTCTATTTTTTTTTTTTTCCACACAAACGTTTTGGGTTTTATGTGACGGAGCAACAGGAAGTGGTGCACACTGTGAAGGAAAGCCACACTTTCCATCTGACTGAACAGGATTTAGCGCAGATTCTTAATTGGATTTAGGTCTGAGCTTTGACTAGGCCGTTTTAATACACGAATATGGGTTGATCCGACTTGTAGCTCCGGGTTCCTCCCCGCAGCATGATGCTGCCACCACCATGTTTCACTGTGTGTCTGCTTCTGGACCCAACCCGATCAGCTGAGCAGCCACTTCCATGTGTGTCTGCTATTACAAATCAATTGTATCGATTGATGAGATTTTCTGTTAAATTTTTTGGAAAGTATATATATAAAAAAAGATGTTAACAATTGAAATAAAAAGCAAGATTTTGAAAATATTTTCTGATATTTTAAGAAATAGTCACAACTTTGTTCTCATAATATTGTGACATCAATCTCGTACGACTTTTTCTTACAGTATTATCAATTTTTTATCTTAATTCTTGTCCTTAACATTATACTCGTAGAACGCTAATGCGACACAACTTTAATTAATTTTTTTTATTTTTTTATTTTGAAAACCATATTTTTACTTTGTGTTGGTTGGAAAAAAAAAATTAATTTGGTGTGAACACCTCTGCAAGCCACTTTGCAGCACAAAGAACTGGAACAGTTTGAATTGGACGGTTATTTCTGTGTTATTTTTTTCTTCCCCTCTGTTAGGTACGACCAGGCCATCGATCTGTTCACGCGGTCGTGCGCCGGCTACTGCGTGGCCACATTCATCCTCGGCATTGGAGACAGACACAACAGCAACATCATGGTGAAAGACGACGGACAGGTGGGGAGACCTCTGCTTGACTCGTTCTCAAGAACACCCTGTTTTTTTTTTTGTTTTGTTCTCTTTTTTTTTTTTTAATGATCAAACGTTTCTGCTGTTGCAGCTGTTCCACATAGACTTCGGCCATTTCCTCGACCACAAAAAGAAGAAGTTCGGGTACAAGCGAGAGCGGGTCCCGTTTGTTCTCACGCAGGACTTCTTGATCGTCATCAGCAAAGGAACGCAAGAGTGTACCAAAACCAGAGAGTTCGAAAGGTGAGACTGCGGGAGTGGATCGAATTGAGAGCGATCCGGGACGCAGACATGGGGGAATTTATCGGCAGCTCTGGGAAAGATGAAAAGCACATTTAGCCTTTCTTCCAGCAGCGGAATATCAAACTGAAGCAATAAGGAAAAGTCCAGCTTTTAATTTTGAGAACGTTTTATCTACTGGAGACAAAAACAATTCTCTTTTATTGTGCGATTAATTCTTTTATTGTTTATTATGACCCCCCTCCCAACTCTGCTCACCAACCCTCTCAGGTTCCAGGAGATGTGCTACAAGGCCTACCTGGCCATCCGGCAGCACGCCAACCTCTTCATCAACCTGTTCTCCATGATGCTGGGCTCGGGCATGCCAGAGCTGCAGTCGTTCGACGACATCGCCTACATCAGGAAGACCCTGGCCCTGGACAAGTCCGAGCAGGAGGCGCTCGACTACTTCATGAAGCAGATGAACGACGCCCATCATGGCGGCTGGACCACCAAGATGGACTGGATCTTCCACACCATCCGCCAGCACGCCATGAACTGAGAGGACTCCGTTGCCTTCCCAAAGCCACGTGAAGGTCTGGTTATTGCCGCCGAGCTAGACGACAAAAACAAAGATACTTTAAAAAAAAAAGAAAGAAAAAAAGCCTGCATTGAAGACAAAACGCCTAAAAGCGTCTACTAATCCAAGTCAAGATATTCTTTCCCCTTAATGATGACTTTGAGAAGCAACGGTGACGTTTCTCATACGAGCAGAATGAGCGGAGAGGACCTGAACGTCGCTGATCTGTGTCCACATACAGACACAAAAGAATATTTTCGTACTTTTTATTCCTTCCCGTATATCTCCAACCATCGGCCGGAGCTTTCCCTGAAGACGACCCGACTGAACCGTTTTCTACTACCTTGTTTTGATGAAGGTGACCCCGACCCGGAAAAGGACAAAACGCCTCTTGGTTTACGACGCGGAGGAACCGTCAACAACACTCAACGATCTGTGGTCTGAAAAATTTCACGTTTCCTGCAGCAGCACACTACGAGGCTGAACCCAGAACTCGTCGGCGACGTGTTCGCGAGCGCGCCGCGCAACTGGGTTTTCTACAGCGCTATATCGCTCTGCTTATATGCATTTGGTGCACATATTTCTTTATAACAGAATTTTCTACTGAGCCAAAGTACCATATATATATATATATATAGGTATATATATATGTGTGTGCGTGTGTGTGTGTGTGTGTTCCAAACCCCACTACAGAGCAGTCTTATTTTAAACAGCCTAAAAAAACGACAACAAAAAAAACAGTCACTACTATTCCATGTTTTGTG
Organism: Girardinus metallicus; assembly: GCA_903067095.1. Lineage (NCBI taxonomy): Eukaryota > Metazoa > Chordata > Actinopteri > Cyprinodontiformes > Poeciliidae > Girardinus > Girardinus metallicus. Next base: position 2,934 of record CAEGAE010018310.1, on the reverse strand, counting down.
TACACAGAGCACTGATCTCTGCAGTATTTGGTTTGTCTGTCAGTATTACCGTCGCACCCACCCAGCAGAGCTAGAGGAAACCCCCCACATCACCTAGCTCCACTCAGTTTTTTTTTTTTTTTTTTTGTCCAGCGTTGAAACACAGGAGGGGAAAAAAAAAAAAAAGGTGTGTGTAATGTTCCTTTAGCTTGATGTTCTGTTCCACTATGCAAGTTGTGGCTCCAACATGTACTTTATACTAGAAAACGAATGAAAGCTCCCTAAGGATCCTCAGAACAGTGACGGTGAAAGACGGACAGACGGTGAGGGGGGGAGGGGGGTAGCAGAAGAAGCGAAACCGTTTCGCTGGAACACTAAAGTCTACTGCTGCCTCCTCCCAGCAGAGCGAACTGTGTGGAGGAGACGCTTTGGAACCCCGCCCCTTTTTGTTTCTCTCTTTCTCTTCGCCGAAGCTTTGTGCGTTGTTATACCTCATTTTGTTTCTTTATCTTGCGATTTAGACAGAAAGGTGACGTTCTCTGTGAAGCTTTCAAGTAGATACGGGGGGGAGTTAGGCGCCGCTCCTAAAAAAAAAAAAAGTTACAGAAATGTTCAAATGTTAAAGCTGCAGCATGTTTTAAAAACATGTCGGAACAGTGTAATGTGAGACAGATAATCTGGAAAAAATCAAGCTCCTCTGTCTTCTCCAGGTTGTCTTACTGCAGGAACGCAGACGACCAGTCAGAGCCAGGAGAAGGGCGTTAGCGCTGTCAATCACCCTCGGGTAGGCTAGCTGTGCTAATGGCGGAAAAACAATTTCCCACTCCAGAGAACTACCGGTGGCCATGCTAACTAGCCGTAGCTTAGCAGCAAGCAAGGGGGGAGGGTGTGAACAGCGCGTACGTGTGTGATTGACATCACTAAGATCCTCCTCCTGACTCTGGTTGGTTGTTTCTGACCAAGTTATTTCTACAGATAACACTATGACTACAGTTTTTTTTTTTTTTTTTTTTCACATTATGTTCCATCATACTGTCAGGACATAAAAACATTTTTAACAAAAATGTTTACTAAAAGTCGGATAAGGCAGTTTTAAAGTCCTCTGAATGACTTTAAAAGGACTCAAAAGGTCCTTTTAAAATCTTTTAAAAGGACTATGTTTACTCGGGAAAACCACATTTTTGCCTGAGCGCTATAGCCAATAATTACCGTGGCGACATGACACCAGCCCATGTCTTACTTGTAAACCTTTCATTTCCTTTTCCCCGGTGGTTCAGTCGGTCTCCACGCTTTTAGGAAGCTCCTCCTCTCCAACACGAAGTCCTCTTGGCCTTTTCTGCTGCTCAGGAAGCCAAACCCCATCATGGCGAAGCCCCTCTCCCTCTAAACAACGACCTCCTGTCGCCTCTACGTTGTCACGCATGAACTCCTCAGACATGAACTCCTCCCCCCGGGCCCCCCCCATCCTCGTCTGACGTCGTTTACTTGAATTTCATGTACAGAAACGATCTCGTTACTCATATGAGGTACAGTCCGAATGAAGGTAACAAGACGCTATTACATGTGCAAATGCTTTCCTTGAATAACTACAGAGGTAATATATATTTTTGTATTTTTGAAATGTAGACAAACTCATGTATGTAACCGCTAAACAAAAAGAAACAAACAAAAAAAAAAGAGTCAGCGGTGCGTTACCTAACCCAGTCTCCTACCAAGTCCAGCTGCCTTCCTCCATCAGTAGTGAGGACGGAGTGACTGACGGACAAGTTCTCATGTACCATCGTCTTCTCCCGCCCCTGAAGCGGAACTCTGTAAGCACAAAATGTTTTTTGAAGAACCATAACGTTGCATGTTTTAAAGCAGACCAGTTTTTGGGTTTCTTCTATACTCGCTCGTCTAGAACCCGTAGAGCTTCTTCGGATTACTTGTTTCATGCATCCTCATATGACCATGTCTGTTAAGAAACTATACATTCATTTATTGTGCTGTTGAATAAAAAACAACAACAAAAAAAACCACCATGTTTCCCTAATTAGATTTTGCTCTGAAATTCAATTTACACATTTTAAGCGTGCGTAGAATCATCAGGAATTTACGAAACGCTTTCATTGCGACACGGCTTGGAACTCAGCTACACTATGTAGTGAGTAACTCTACAGTACTCACTGCTCACAAAACATTTATTTAACAAATGTCACTATAATGAGAGAGAGAATATGTCAGAGATTTATTTCTTAATTTTTACATGCATTTCCTCATCTTTTGGGAAATTTTTCTGCCATAATTCGAGACCACGCATTTTCCGTCTGAAAGCAGGATTTCTTTTGTCTTTTGTTCTCGCGACTTGCGCTTACATGTTCATCTTGAAAGCGGGACTTTGTGTTTTTCTTCTCAAAACGTGAGTGCGAAAGTTTCGAGTTTTGTGCTCAAAACCTTTGTTTTGGTCATTGTGCTTTCTCAGGGAAAGTTTTGAGAGACAGCACAGTGAATGTTTGAGAGAGCAGAAGTTTTGAGCACAACCTTTACAAGTTTTGAGAAGAAAGACACAAAGTCCTGCTTTCAAAACGAAAATGTTAGCACAAGCATTAAAAGTTTTCAGAACAAAACACAGGAAACCCTGCTGTCAGACTCAGAATGCGTTTTCCCAAATTATAGCAGAAAATTTTCCCCCATAGTCATTTGAATGTGTCAGCTAACCTATCAGAAGTTTCCAAAGCCATGACCTCATCCTCAGGACTTTCCCTCATTGTTCAATCATCCTGGATGTAAGCTTTAGATTTCGAACACATTAAGTTTGTCATTACATTTTTTTCACTATATTTGTCGCTTTAATAGATAAGTATCTGACATATTCTCTCATCATTGTGGCATTAAGCAAATAGAAATAATTTTGGTAATTCTAACTGACCTGAAGCAAGAAAAGTTTGGTGTGATTTAACTTCAGACAGAGAGAAA
>CAEGAE010018301.1:0-10405 GCA_903067095.1 Girardinus metallicus | reverse complement strand
TAATCTTCAAAATCCATTAAATAATAAAAATTCAAACTGTTTGTCTGCACCTGTTCTTTTCTAATATTCAGTTAGAAAAGTGTGTATTATCACTCTCCATGACTTCAAACGAAGCTGCAGATTTAAATCTGCAATACTTTTTTAGCACAAATGTAACAAGCTTATTCTATTTTCCTTTAAATATCAAGTAAAAAAAAAACAATATCACCAGATGAATTTGGACTTGTTCAGTTTGTTGTGAGAGGAAAATAGGGGTTTGAAAGTGCCATGCATCACTTTCGGTGTCATTCCTCATTCACTGTGATCCACTTCAAATCCAGCAGGAAGGTTTTGAATTTTCTCCATTGGCCTTTCCTTTTGGAGAACAAAAGGAAATGTTTGTCCTCTTTATTGTCCGTATGTGGGGAAATTCAAGTGTACCAGCAACAAAGTGACTGGCAAAATGAAAGCATACTATTTCACAAAAAGGTAGAAATGAAAAAACAAAACAAAAAAGAATAAGAGACTGTACAGTAATGATAAAAAATGACAGTTATTTAAAACTGCACACCCAAATTCAAAGAAATTTGCTAGCAAGCAGAATAATTTAAAAATACATATCAAAATGTGTGTGGATGCTTGTGCATAAAAATAGAAACCATTTTCAAAACATTTATGTTTCTGATGTTAATGTGTGTTAGCTGTAGCCTACATCAGTTATTTATTGCCAATATTTCTAGATATAAACTCGATGGTTTTAATAGCATAGCGCCTAGGTGACGTTTTTGTTGCAAACTGGCTCTATATAAATAAACCCAAACTGAAATAATTAATAGAATATAACTTTGAGTCTCACTAAAGCCAGCTCAAGTATCACAAATGATGCATGTACCACAGTGCACAAACTATGACTCCACATTCTTCATGATCTGTTTTTTTTATTTTTTATTTATTTATTTTTTTTAACGTGACTTGCATTTCATTAGTTTCAGTTAGTTCTTGGTACTTTGCTTTCTTCTGTCCCATTTTTACAATATTCAGAGCACAGTCATAGATCAGCTTCATCTCCAAGCAAGAGATTTTCCCCCTCTGTTAAAAATGGCATATATCTACACAAATCTCCCCCTGATTGATGCCATTAGTTATGATCTAAAGAGGAAACCTGTTATCTTTTCTGGCTCTGCAGACTGGCTGACCGTGTAGTTCACTGGATTGATATTTGTAGCAACCAAATGGCATCTATCCCTCTTCCTCTGGCGTTTCCTGACCTTGTTATGTCAGTCTGAACTAAGAGAAACATGGTAACCTAATATCAATCAGTCAAAATCTAAAGTAGGGCTCAGGCTTTCTCCTCTTGCCTTTTAAGACATTAATCTGGAAGTCATAGGTGGTGGACAATAATTTTAATTGGATTACTCTGGGTTGGATGCATTTTTCAATAAATGTTTTCTTTAAGTATGTATGATGTGTTTGACCAGTTAATTCAGTTTTCAAGATTCTCAGGTTACAATTGTCATTATGGGTTTCTCCAAGAGATGGAGAACTAAAGTAGTTCATTAGGCTTAATTTTACTTAAAATAACATTATTAAAACTGTAACAACATATATAAAAATAGATGTGTATATATATATATACCATATGTTACCACATTTAAGCATCAGCAAGAATAAACATTACCTTTCTGTTTTAATCAATACAGTTTTATTATATTATGCATTATTTTGAAAAAGCAAAAAGAGTAAATATCATTTTACTTTTGCTCAAGGTTATCATTTCTTGAGTCTTGTTTGTTTTTAAAGAGGGGGTCATGTTTTTTCATAGAGCCATTTTATACAATAAGTAGGAGTAGTTGTTATGAAAATGCTATACTTGTCCAAATTAACAAGAAATTCGACTTTAGGGGTGAGGAAGTGGCGCAGGGGTAAAGCTCAACCCAAGTCCCCAACGTGGCTGTCATGGGTTTGAGTCCCAGCCCGATGACCTTTGCTGCTTGTCTTCCCCCTCTTTCACAACCCACTTTCCTGTCTTGCAACTGTCAAATAAAGGCCTCTAGAGCCAAACAAAACCTTTTTTTTTTTTTTTCTTAAATGAGAATATTGCCTTTGTATCGCAACTGTGTCTGATGCCTTGAACTTGTCGTCTGTCGTTTTATGAACCTTCGATGTGGCCGGACTGAAGTTCTTAGCACTTCTGCCTTGCAACAAGAGGGTCCTGAGTTAAAGTACGTCTATGCAATCTTTATGTATAGTTTGCATGGCACCCCATTGATGAGTAGGTTCTCCAGGTACACTGATTTCTTCCTGCAGTCCATGAACATGCTTCTAGCACAATTGACCACTTTAAATTGCCCTTAGAGTCAGTGTGTAGATGTGTGGTTGTTTGTCCTGTGTGTTTGTATTAATCTTGTATCACATTACCATACACATTAAATTAAACTAAATTACCACATTATGAGGTGTGAATCAGTAATATTCTGCATAAGAGCTGTCTCCTACTTACAACAGGATGATAAGATGAAAAGGTTGTTGTTTATGCAGGACTAAAACTGATTGGTCAAAGGATGAGCTGTGTTTGTGTGGTATTATTTGTTGTAGGAACAGAGTCTTCATTGCCACAGTGAAGGGCTTCTGCTTTAGCTTTTGAGCCTTACATGCAGTCTGTACCTTAATTAGGCCAGTACAGTCATGGAGTAAAATTTATGCAGAAGTTAGCTACAAATGAGCACATTTTCGAAATATTCTAGTGAGGTTTGATTTTATTCTGGGAGGGAATAAATAAGAGTTGGCTAACAAAGCTTTAATCTCCAACTTTGATGCCCGACAAGATATTAGACATGCTGTTCTGTATTATTATTATTTATTTGGAAGCTTCTTTCTCCAGATATAGTCACAGAAGCTGCTGGAGGCAACAAACAAAAGAAATGAATATTCTTTCATATTTCCTACACTCTTTTTTTTTTTTCCCTGAATTGCCTCCACAATATTACAGTGAGATGTGTCATAAAATTACCTGACCTGACAGTGTCAAAGGCAGATAAAGCATCTTGAAATTTAAGCCCGGACCATTACAGGGAAATTTACTCTTTTATACAATGTCAAGACAGGCCAGAGGCTGACACTATAGCTGCTGTAGATGACTGTGGAAAGTACTAAGCTGGTGAAATATGTACATGGTCATGAATTTTCAATTTGTCAGTTTGCTTTCTGCAGGGGATCATCACCTATAAACCATGTGGATGGTAAAAATAGGAGACCCATTTGTTATAAATTGGACAATGACAGAGGTTTAGGGATAAAGACCTTGTAAATTTTACTAAGACTCTGCTGGAACATGGATTCTGGTAGTGGGTGAAGCTTTAAAATCTTTTACTTGTGACTTTCTGCATTTAAATATGCATCTTAGAATGCAATAAGTGAACTTCAGAAATTTACCTGCTTAGCAGGACATCACAAGTGAATAATGCTGCTTTATCTTGTATTTTTTTTTATCTAAGAATAAATACAAATAATTTCTTTCCAAATTCATACATCCTGAGTTTTTTTTTTTTTCTTTTCCCAAAAAGGTCGGAGCATATAGATATTGTTTTGTGCTTTGCAACTTGTTTGCACATTTAGACCAAAAGATGATGCATCATTAACCAAAAGTTGGATCTTACATACTACAATTGACATTTGAGAAGTGATAGTTATCCATAAAACATGTTTGAATTTATGTATTCTTTTCTCCTTTATGCAGAAATGTTGTCAAATCATGTTTAAGCTTTCAAAGCAGAACACATTTTTAAAGGAAGGAGTGTCCCTCTGTTTCTGCCTGTAGATGCATGAATGTTAGTCTTCTTGACAATCTTGTATTGTTGACCGGGGACTCAGACTGTAGCACAAAGTCTTTGTTCGTGAATGCTAAAGACTTTACCTGTGGTTGCAGTCCATACAGTACCAACAATAGAGAATAATGAAATGGAATAGAAATACATTTTCTTGTCCCACGTGGAGGAAATTGCGGTGTAATTCATAATTAATTCTGCTTGGACTTTTGAAAAAATGCCATGCCATTACAGTCATAAACTTCAGTGTTAAATATGTTCACATTTTATTCAGAATTATACACAACTTTGTTTTGGTGTGCCAAATACAAGTTAGTAAGGTGTGTTGAAGTGAGGTTATAATGATGCAAAATATAGAAAAGTTTAAAAGGATATGTAAAAATGTCTAATGTGCCTTGAAACAACTGTGCAATGCATTTCCATAGGCATAATCTCACTTGGTGGTTTAAAAAGAGGCTAGTCTCTAATCAGTGCCCACTGGTGGGTTTGATCATTTCAGGAGATGCAAGACATGCAGAAGTTTCTGCTACAACCTGAACTGGCCTAGTTGGATCAGCAGCTCATGGAGATTAATTTCCCCACTGCTGAAATAAAATCAATCAGCAGCCTTTAATTATTTTCTTCCTAAGCTACTCTTCTCCTTTTTTTTATGAGTGATAGATTTCAGATTTCTGTAGTTTAGTTCTTCTTAGAAAAAGGGAACCATTTTATTTAGCAGAGTTTTACAGAAATGTGTTTTCTTTGCTATACACACCAGTTGCTTTAAACTGCAGCTTGTTAGTGGTTGTCCTGGTTATGCATTGACAAGTAAATTTCACCTAGATTCAACTGAGTTTTGATTGTTTTGAATAAAACTAGTTTCTCTAAGACTAGTTTTGAGTTGGCGACTGTGTGCATGGTATCCTGTCCTGTGTGCTAGAATGGCGATGGGTCCAGGGTTTACCTGTCATCTCGCTTGGTGATTGCTGAAGATAGGCAACTGCTAAAGTATACACAGTCCTTAATTTTTTTACATTTTGCACAATTAATGAGCTAATTAATTAAAACCAATTAACTTGTTTTTTAAAGATATATTCCAACAAAGAAGCATATAATAATTAAAGTGAAAGAAAAATGCTTTTTTTTTACTTTTTTTTTTTTTTTAACAATCAGAAGTCCTGATCTTGATACCCCAGTATAAAATCCGGTGAAGACATTTACCAGTGAACAAATGTTAAGATTACCAGTGAATAAATGTTAAGATCAGGAACATGTTGTGCAGTTTAGAGACAAAGTTGAAGCAGGATTTGGGTATAAAACATAATTTAAAGCCGCTCCTCTAAATTGACCGCCCAGGCAAGTAGGGAGGTCAATTTAGAGAGGTAACCAAGAGTAAATATGGTATGTGTAGTGGAAAACAAATATCACCAACACACAACATTCTCACTGTACTTGCTTATCCATGCAGTACCATGCTGTGGGCATGCTTGACTTCAAAAGGGAGAAACTGATCTGAGCTGAGGGTGAATGACACTGAACACAAAGTATTCATGGAATACAAACAGCTAAACTTTGCTAAAGACTTCAGAGTAGAGTGGAGGTTCACCTTCCAGCCCTAAAAATAAGGAAATAATCCAGTAAATAATCTGTGCCATTGTTTGAAACATGATGTTCAGACATTTCCCATCCAGTTTAGATAATTTTGAGCTATTTTTCAAGAAGAACGGGCAAAATTTTTACTCTTTAGACATGAGAATCGGGTGTAGTTGTGTGGTTGTATCATGAAAACAAATGCAAAAAAGTTTGGGCAGTGTAAATATCATTTCAGGGCACAGTAATCACATATAACAGCTTTTGCTAGCATATGCAAACATAATTGAGCAGCCGGTATGTAGGATGGCTCCATCTTGTTGAGCTACCCTTGCAATTTGCTGTCTTCAAATAAAAAAAAAATAAAAAAAAGAGGCAACTTTGAGATGGCTGGCTAGTAGAGATGTGACTGGCTGTGTTTCCAGGGATTCCTTCAATAGGGTGTGACACTAAGCTCATGATTAAAGCTCTCAGAGGTGACAGATGAGGATATGGAAGAGGGAGACAATGCTGTAAGGAGGTGAATGAGAACTGACAGCAGGGACAGAAAAAAAATGAAAGATGATAATAAAAAAACTGCAAAATAAGGCTGGTCAGAGAAGGCTGCAAAGTTTTGAAAAATGGGTCGATTTTCCATGGGACAACTTGGGGCTGCTAGGCATACCTTGATCTTTGTTTATTAAATACTGTCTTCTTAGAATGATGAGGAGTTTTGTGATTTTGCATTTGAATAATTTCAGAACCTTGCAAAAACTTCAAATTTTAAATTCAAATGTACTTCCTTTTTCTCCATGAATGCACAAAGTGGAGACTTGAGGCCCCCCCACATACTCGGGCGTACTTCACTCTGTGAAGGTGCGCTCATACAGGACTAAGAAGTCTAATGCTCCTGATAAACCTTGGCTTTGTTTTGTATGTGGTAATGTAATTAGATTTGAGATGCAGCGTTTTTCAGGGCCCAAACACTAAAGCATTTCTTATTTACTGCCATGGTGTCAACGGGCAGAAAACAAAGCATTAGGCAGCTGTCTTGTTTTGAAATGTGTATGTTGAGACCAATGCATTTTGTAATTAAACATAACACCAACATCCAGGCTGGTATATTGCACCACTGATGCCATTTTGCTCTATGAGAATGTGCTGACATTAAGATAGAGACTATGCTTAATCAGACATTAGAAGCACCATGCTCCATAACTTTGAATCATTGTGTATCAGAAGGGCCTGAGAAAGCCAAAGAATAGGTTATTGCCAATGTGCATTGGGAACTTTTTCTTATGTGTAACTCAGAAGTAATCATATTTCTCCAGCTCCCAGCAGCTTGAAAGACTTCAGAGCTTTGTGTTCAAGTTCTGTTTCTGTTCTGTCTCCCCCAATGGTTTCTGCATAGCTCCAGAGCTTTTCTGAGTTTTGATCTACTCTCTTTGGACATTCTTTGGTTAACCTGGAGCATGGTATCTCTCTCCCTTTCAGATGGAAACTTGACAGGAAACCTCTGGTACACTTTGACAGTGGTTGGATTTTTGGAAAAGCACCAGAAACTCAATCATCTGTCTTGCGTCTTTTACCATGCCAACACTGTTTTATTTAACAAGAGAAAAAAGTTGTATAATGGCTATATGTCTATATGTGTTTTTTGCAGTTGTAATAATTAATTTACAGGTACAGAAAACTCAAAATTTCTCAGAAAATCAGAATATCACATATCATCAAAAAAATTTTATGTAATTGTAATGGAAGCTTAGATTTCTTTGATAGTTGCCTTCAGGTCATCTTCTTTGTTGGGTCTGTTGTCTCTCATCTTCCTCTTGTTAACAGCCCATAGATTTTCTGTGGTGTTCAGGTCAGGGGAGTTTGTTTTCTAACCTAGCAACACCATGATGACTGGTACCTTGGGGGGTGTGGGCAGGTGCCAAGTCCGGCTGGAAAATGAAATCAGCATCTGCCTACAGCTTTTCAGTTGTGGGAGGAAGTGCTCTAAAATGCCCTGGTAAATGGGTGAATTGACTGTGGACTTCAGAAAACAGAGGATCAGAAAGAGCAGATGACATGGCACCTTAAACCATCATTGACTGTCGAAACTTTACTCTGGACCTTTAGTAACATGCATTTTGTGCCACTTGACTCTTCCTTCAGAACCTAGGACCTTGATTTCCAAATGAAATGCAAAATTTAATTTCATGTTTGGTTCAGGAGAATCTTCAGATTTGTCCTTTTATGCTTGCACTTACTTTACTTTAATTATCAATTCACAACCAGTTGTGTCTAACAGACTTTTATCCATGGTTCATAGTGTTTGATGTTTTTTTTTTTTTTTTTTTTTTTTTTTTTTTACATTAATAAATAAACAAGCTGACCAAGCGACACAACACTGAGGTCAGTTATAACGTTGTGGAAAATATTAAAGCAGTGTTGCACAACTGCAAACATAGTAAGATATGGCCATTTACTTATAGGGATAGGGCAGCCAAAGTCATAATCAGTGAGAGCAGCAGCCACTGTACAAGCTACAAAGATCATCGATTTGGGTGTGAGAATTTTTCAACAGGTAAGCAGTTGGTGTTGTTTCAAAAATCTGATGAGTACAAGGGTTGTTGAACTTCTGAAAGAAAGTCAAGAGATTTTCTCATCTGTAGTTTGTAACGGACGCATCAAAAATGTCAAGGCTAGTACTGAGAGCAGACAAAATGTCAGTCATTAAATTTACAATAAAAAGTCAAAGCACTACATTTTAGATTTTTTTTTCCTGAGCATAATTAGTTTGAATTGCTCCAAAATAAATTAATATAAATAAATCCATCTATCCAGTCCATTAAGCCAGTTCTGTTCTTGCCACTTTTAATTTGTTAAATTGACTTCAAACCCAAGTCCGTACTGAACTGTGATTTTTGTGTACCATTTCACCTCTAGTAAGTGTGGTATTGATTAAATATGATGTGTTATTTTACTGCATTTTATAGCTACCAAATGTTCAGCCATGAAAAGTATATTCCAGTAGTTGCAGAAACTGCAATAGAAAATCTTACTTATGCGTGGTATAAGCAAATGCCTGGACCAAAACTTCTGAACAGGAATCGCTAAAGAAAACTTGTTAGTTCTTCAGAATCCCGAGGGAGATTAAATGTTTATCAATCAACATTTTGGTTTCGCATGGAGACCTATTTTTCTTTAAACAATATTTGAAAACAATAGTCCATGCAACAGTATAATGATCACTGTAGCAGTTTGAAGGTACCGAGATTGGTTTGAAACATAGTAAATCTAAAACGTATTGAGCTACTTGCAGTTTGGCCATAGAAGATTAATGTCTTGTCAAAAGTAGAGGCTTCAAGGTGAGAAATAGACCAGTACGGATTAGGAGAAGTAATAGCCATCAGTGCGAACTTGATTTAAGTTCTGCAGAGTAAGTGAAAAACAAGGAGGTGTCTTAGTCTGTGACAGATGCTAGATAACTTCATGTTGCAGTAGGCTTTGAGTTAATAGTTTCTGGAAACAGTATTTTTTGAAAACTTGATCGACCTGTTTAATATGACCTTCAAGAATTCTGTCAATTGCACTTGGGTTTAAAAGCAAGGCAAAGTGTGGATATCTTAAACGTAGACGCAACTGACAATGAAGACACAATTCTGGATGTTATATATAATTATTCACAACGGAAAAGACAATGCCTTTTCCATTGTGTCTTACAAAAGACATAATGGAAGGGATATCTGGTTTAATTGCAATTATAATCATATCATAATTCTAATCAAAAACATTGCCATGTTTTTAAGGCATGGGCTAGTTTGAGATTTCTGTGAAGATACCACTTGCATAGAACTGTCAAAATAGGTAAGAGGGGGTGATTTTACTCCAACCATTACTCCACAAGTTTCTTAGGTATTTGACTAAGGTGACTTAAGACCATGTGATATAATAAAACACTTTATTAGTTTTTAAACTGTAATTTTTTAAAATATCCTGAGACCAGTACACAGCCTATCTTAAACCATGTTTCCCATCAATGTTTTAACCCTACTCATAAGTAAAACATCTTTTTAACTTAATTTTGATACATTAGATGAATATTTAAAGCAGAACAAAGCTATTCCTTCCTCTTAATAAAAGAGATTAGACAGTTAGGTCTCTGATTAAGAAGTGAAAGACCAGGGCCAAATTTTGAACTTTTAGACTAATTGAGTCTGATTGTACGAATAATTCATTGATTTGTATTCATAAACAAATGTTTTATAATTGTTTAAAAATATTCTTCAGATTTGTCCTCTTAAGCTTGCTCTTACTTTACTTTAATTATCAATTCACAACCAGTTGTGTCTAACAGACTTTTATCCATGGTTCATAGTGTTTGATGTTTTTTTTTTTTTTTTTTTTTTTTTTTTTACTAATACAAATCTGCAAAATGCGATGCATCTATATATTGAAAATTCCTAAGAAAAATCCAGTGCAACCAACTCCAACAGTTACCTACTTACTATGTGGAGTCTGTGTGATTAATATCAGTATAAAAAAACAACTCTTCTGTAAAGGCATCATAATTAAAGAACATTAATAAATAAACAAGCTGACCAAGCAACACAACACTGAGGTCAGTTATAATGTTGTGGAAAATATTAAAGCAGTGTTGCACCAATGCAAACCTATTAAGAAATGGCCACTTACTTATAGGGATAGGGCAGCCAAAGACATAATCAGTGAGAGCAGCAGCCACTGTACAAGCTACAAAGATCATTGATTTGGGTGTGAGAATTTTTCAACAGGTAAACAGTTGGTGTTGTTTCAAAAATCTGATGAGTACAAGGGTTGTTGAACTTCTGAAAGAAAGTCAAGAGATTTTCTCATCTGTAGTTTGTAACGGACGCATCAAAAATGTCAAAGAAGGAGACTAAATTTAACTTTTTTGCTTGCACGCATAACCTGTGTCTAACACCCTGAACACACAATGCTGACAGTGGGAAAACATTAGTGGCAGTAAAATGCTGTTGGAATGCTTTTCCTCTGCCGGACAGAAAAGCTGGTTAGAATTGATGGGAAGA